>JAXCGZ010004294.1:25000-50000 GCA_037179515.1 Halocaridina rubra
GGGAGTGAAAATGGAAGAGACAGAGATCATTGATTGGTCAGATTTACCAAGAGGGGAAAGCACAGAATAAGAGTAGTTTGAAGGGTTAGAAGTAAAAAATAGGTCAAGAGTGTTTGCAGCATGTTTGTGAAGATCAGGAACGCGAGTAGGATGTTTGATAATTTGCTCCAGATCGTGAGTAATAGAAAAAGCAAGAGCCTCGCTTCCTTCCACATCAGTGTGAGAAGAATGAAGCCACTCACTGTGGTGTACATTGAAGTCTCCAATGTAGAGAACTTCGGCATGTGGGTGAGAAGATAGCAAGGACTCATGGCACGAGGAGAGATATTCAAAGAAAGACACAAACTCGGTGGAGTTTGGAGAAAAGTAGCAGAAGCAAAGGATGATAGTGGTAGTGGAGAGATAGACTTTTAGCCAGAGAACATCAAAGTCAGGAGATTCAAGGTCCATGAGCCTCACAGTAGGAGTGTTAATGTTGCAGTAAGCACAGACCCCACCTTTGGAACGAAAACGAGTATAAAGATTATAGTGAGAGATTGGAAAGGGTCAGTGGAAGAATGTATAGACAACTGGGTTTCAGATAGGAGGAGGAGGTTAGGGAGCAAAGTGCCCAAGTGCTGTTCCACAGACGAAAGATTAGAGTTCAGCTCACGAATGTTTGAATAGTGAAGAGTGAAAGAAGCAGATTTATTGGGAGGTGCAAGGTTAAGAGCAGAACCATTACTACCACAAGGCGTGTCTGCCCTCAAGCCAATGGTGGAGTCAACACGATCCCCGGAGATTCTTTGCACCCCACTATGCCGGGTACCGGGAGCCATTAGTTGTGAACCTTCCATAAATAATGACAAAATGTGAGGAAAAGGAAAGTAAAAGAGACAGATGTGCAGAATGTTGTGACTTGTCCAATGTAATGGAATAGCAAGAGATGTGTAATGAATATGACAGAATATTCAGTATAGATGTAGGCATGAGGAAAGAACTGTCCTGAAGGAAGACTCAACCTGGAACTGTCTGGACCAGTTCTAGTTGCATCCTAATACCTTCAGTCGTAGTCTTTCAACGGGCGGCTGGTGCCATGGCCAACCTACTATATATACATATATATATATATATATATATATATATATATATATATATATATATATATATATATATATATATATATATATATATATATATAAATATATATATATATATATATATATATATATATATATATATATATATATATATATATATATATATATATATATATATATGTATATATATATATGTATATATATGTATATATATATATATATATATATATATATATATATATATATATATATATATATATATATATATATATATATATATGTATATATATATATATATATATATATATATATATATATATATATATATATATATATATATATATATATATATATTACTGATTTGCTAATTATTATCCAAGTTAATTTTGGGACCATCGAAGTAATCGGAAGGTGATGGATCCACGTTCAAGTCCACGGTGGGGTGGTAGGAAGAGCATTCTGCCTTAATTCCCCACCCTCAATCTATCTGTGTCCCCCCAAATGGAGGTTAATTATAATACACAAAGAATAAAAAAAATAGTATGGTTAATTTGTTTTTCTGAAACAAGTTTTATGTTAACTTAATATTCAAAATGTTATTATGTCTGGTGAAATGCCTGAGCTGGCAGAGTTCAAGAATGAATCTCTTGTGTCATCTGTCATCATTCGGTGTGTTATGTCCTGACAAATTTGTGGTCTTCTAACCATCATATTTTGTTTGGGCGTAAAAGCCAAGTTATTATTTCATTTGGGCACCAGTATTCCTCTTCATTTATTTTCCAACAGATCAAAAATTCCGCGATGTACGTAATAATTTTCATGTGGGGGTTGGGCAAATGTACGCCCACGAAAATATTAAGCATTACATTGGTATTTAGAGTTGAGCATACAAGGCCAATTCAGTGTCGCCCAAATGAAATGTATGCTGTTTTCCTTAATTGGGCTCCCCATAAAGGGTTCCTGTGGCGCCTGGTTTTCCACCAAATGGCGAGCAAGTACCCTCAAGCGGTATGCAGCCCTTCTAACTTCCATCCACTCAAGAATATTTTAAATAGCAGCCATTCCTTTGTTATTGTTTGTGTGAATTCTTTGTCTACCATATGCCACCAAGCATATTAGGCGATGTACTCGCTGAGAATATTCATTTGACAGTGACTGCCTAATATTTCCAAAACTCAATACCTGCCATTAAGGAGCTGAACTGAGGTCTTACTGTGTAGAAGCCAGGCACTATTTTCAACGACCTTCTGATATAATATATACTGTCAAGTGCATAAGTACAGAAAATAATTTTTATAAGGAATTGCTTGGCGCGTTGTGTCACCATGAGGGTCCCTAATGTAGCTATTCCATGAAAAAAAAATAACAATTCTTTATACTATATATCAGTGATATGATATTTTACGATTTCATTTTTATATGTATTTCTATTTAAGTATATAATTAATTCCAAAGTCGATACTTCGCTCATGAGAGTCCCTAATGCGACATTCCTCTTTAAAGGGTTGCCAGTTGATACTGAATAAGCTTTTTTTGTGAGTGTGATACTGGAACAAGGGAGAAAATTGCCCTCATTGGGCTTGGACACCAAGAAAGAAAAAGAAATGAAGAAAGAGTAGAAGCTAAAGGACAAGGCAGCAATAAGAGATTGACAAACAATAAGAAAAGGACAGGCTAAAAGAATAGTCGAAGTAATGAGGTCCTAGAGATATGGAAGGATTAGGACCTGATATTACGATTGATCTGCACTTCGAGGAAAGATTGGTTATAAGACTTAGAAAGACAAAAGAATGAAGAGAGTTTCAAAGTCTGGAGGTGGAATGGAAGAAACAGTCGCTGCACCGATCAATTCGGGAGCTACAAATCTCCACACAGTACCTGTGAGGCGAGGCAACCTGGTGAGTGTTACATGATTTGGCAGTGGGGGGATGCAACTCACCAACTCATAAAAGCAGTGATGGAAGTATTAACGATAGAAAAGAGCAAGGGATGATACTTTATGGGTAAGAGAAAGAGAATCCATGAGAAGTAAGAGAAGGGTCATTAATGAGTCTGATTGCCTTAGATTTAACCCTATCAATGAGATAAGTATAAGAAGTAGCACCCAAGATGTGCAAGCAGTATTCTAAGCAGAGACGGATAAGACGTTTATGGATTTTAGGTAACTGAAAAGAGGAAAAATAATGACGGAAACGAAACAGAACCCCCAGTAAGATAGAAGCAGATTTAGAAATTTGGATTATGTGACTCCTGCAAGACAAGTTAGAGGCTATCTGGATTCCTAATATGTTAATAGAATTAAGAGGGTAAATTTCGAAAGTTTCGAAGACATAAGGGCTATAAGGAGGACAAGATAAAAAGATAGCCAGAAACTGTGTTATGGGGGCATAAAATTTAACTAAGGTTTGGTAGTCCCATTCGGATAATCTCTGTGAATTGGAGTGAGAGTTGAAAAAAAAAAAGTGATACGAGACAGCTGGCGAGTAGCAGATGCAGGTTGTGAAGAGAAGCCAGAGGAAAAGGGTAGAATCATTGGCAAAAGCGTGGAGAAGAGAGGAAATGGGGGACTAGAGATAATCGTTGATAAATAGATGAAGAAAAGTAGTTGAGAGAACAGAATCCTGTGGAATACCACTGGTATCTGGGAATGAGCTAGATGTTGCACCATCAACAACCACAGATATCAAACGGTCACAAAAAAATTCTGAAAATCAGAGAACAGAGAGAAGAGGTAAAGCTGTAAGCAGGAAGTTTGGCCAACAGAGTCTTGTGCCAGACTCTGTCAAAAGCCTCAGAGATATCAAAGGTGACGACAAAGAGTCCCCATAGTTCTTTAGAGATGAGGACCATACATGAGTGAGATAGGACAGGAGGCCTTGCAGAAGCCGTACTGGTGATCGGAAATAGGAGAGTTAGATTCACGATGTTTCAAGAGGTAAGAATTGTACAAAGTGTGAATACTTTAGCGGTAGCAGAGATTAAGGCAATTGATCGGTTGTTGTAAGATACAGCATGATCATCCTTATTAGGAACAGGCTGGACTTGAGTGTGCCTCCAAGATAAAGGATGGTTGCTGATTAAGAGAATGGGACGATAAAGACGGCAAAGAACGGGAACTAGTTAATCTGCAAACTCCCCAAGGAACCTTGTAAGCACACCATGGGGTTCAGATGCTTTGTTCGTCTTTAGAGAGCGCAGAACATTACGGACTTTACATGAAGAGAGGATAAGGACGGCTTAGGGTTGGAGAGGCAAAAAGTACAAGGGTCAGGTGTGCTGGAATCGCTTACTGAAGAGTTGGCAGAAAAGGAGAGCCAAAGAGAGTGGTTTTGTCAGCGGAAGAGCAAGCTATAGAACCATCAGGACGTATGAAAGAGGAAAAGCTTGGGTTACAGATATTTTCTGAGAGATTTTTGGTTAAGAATCAGAAACATTTATCAGTGAGAAAGTAGTTAAGGCCATCAACCTTTCTTCTTGAAAAAGGAAACTTTAGACCTTCGCATCATAGCAGTGCAACAATTGCTAGCAGTACTAAAAGCAAAACGAGTTAAAGCAGAGTGAGAGGTTTGGGACGACTGGTATGCCCAATACCTGGCCTGATGGCCATGGAGCAGGTATGGTCAAACCAAGGATTAGGGAGAAAAAAAAGTTTTGATAGAGTAGAGAATGAACGCCTCCACTCCCGAGGTTATGATTTCAGCAACTTTGAGTGCTACCTGATCAGAGCTGCGGGTCCGAAAGCAGTAATCACCACTTGGGAAATCAAAGAGAAAGTCTCACAAATCATCACGTTGAGTACGCTTGAAGTCCCAAAGATGCTCTAAGTAGATGGAATTGATGGAGGGGGAGCGAATTTGGAAGACATTTATATCAAAGATGATCAGATTTACCAAGAGGGAAAATACAGAGTATGAATAGTTTGTAGCGATAGAAGTAAAGAATAGGTCAAGACTGTTAGTTAGGTGGTCGTGACGATAGGGAACATGTGTAGGATGATTGATATTTTGCTCCAGATTGTGAGTGACAAAGAAAACAAGGGCCTCCTACTTCCCACTTGAGTGTGAGAAGAATGAAGCCACTCACCGTGATGTACACTGAAATCTCCAGTGTAGAAAATTTAAGCATGTGGATGAGAAGCTAGCAAAGACTTAAGGCAAGAGGTTAGATATACAAAAAAGGACACAAAGTCAAAGGAATTGGGAGAGAAGTAGCAGAAACAAAGAAATATAGTCGTAGTGGAGAGATAGATCTTCAGCCAGAGAACATCAAAGTCAGGAGACTCAAGGTCCATAAGCCTTGCAATAGGTGTGTTAGTGTAACAGTAGGCTCAGACCCCACCTTTGGAGAGGAAATGAGAATATAGGTTATAGTGAGAGATTTGAGAGATTTGAAATGGGCGAGGAGATGCATGGAAAGACAGCTGGGTTTCAGAAAAAAGGAGGAGAGTAAGAAAAGATGTACCCAAGTGATGTTCCACAGACGAATGATAGAAGTTCACACCACCGATTTTAGAAAAGTGTATGGTGAAAGAAACAGATCTAACAGGAGGTGAAAGGTTATGGTCTGAACCATTATAACCACCAACCGTTTCTACCCTCATTCTAACAGTGGAGTCAACAATATCCCAAGAGATTCTTAATATCCTTCTATGCCGCGTACTGGAGGGCCATAAGATGTAGGTCTTTCATAATTGTGGTGGATGAGAAAAACGAAAACAAAGATAAGTAGAGATAGGGAGTGTTGTGATGTGTCAAATGTAACTGGATAGCACGAAATATTTAACTAATACAAAAGAATAGTCAGTGAAGAACCGTGACTGAAGGTAAACTTAACCTAGAGCTACCTTGGCCAGTCCTAGCTAAGTTTCAATGCAATGCTACAGTTGTCGTATTGCAACCGTTGGCTGTGTCATGGGCCAACCTATTACTATAAAAATAGTTGTTAATAAGATATATTAGTATTCTACGCCAACATCTTGACTGTGAGTCTCCTTAATGAAGCCATTCCATTAAAAAAAATAGATGACAAATGTTTACTAATAAATACAGTACTGCAATACTTCTTTACAAGTATAATAATAAAAATATTTTTATATATTGAAAAGAGCTCCAATAGTGCATCTCCATTTTGACACATTTACAATAAAAAATTATAGAAGTGATAATAATAATAATAATAATAATAATAATAATAATAATAATAATAATAATAATAATAATAATAATAATAATAATAATAATAATAATGATAATAATAATAATACTACTACTACTACTAATAATAATAATAATAATAATAATAATAATAATAATAATAATAATAATAATAATAATAATAATAATAATAATAATAATAATAATAATAATAAGAATCTATTATTTCTAATTTACACCAATTATTAATCTATAAGCTTTGTGACAAAAAGTAATGAATCATTTAGGAAAATATTACAACAGGTAATAACAATATAGTTGTAAAGATTTATATATCACTTAATAAATGACTCCAAAACTGGTTTTAAAAGCCATATTGCAATTATCAGTACATCAATAGCGTCTCTACTGATATAAAATATATGAATAGTTTGCCTTTAGTAGTGGCAGTGGAGGATGCATCTTTAACAAGCTGATACTCTCAATTCAGCCATTTTTTAATCTCTCTCCCTTGATATTTTACTGCTATAAAAAAAATAAAGTGATGCCTATATTTCGTGGCAGTTTTTTTGTTTATGCTGCTGACAGCTGGTAATCTGAATAGCCAGAGTGATCTTTTTTATTTGTTAAGTACAAAAACACAATTATTATATATCTAAATTTCTAATCGTAACCATTCTAGTTTTTTGAGTTATTATGATGGTAACATCATGCATTTCTTACTATTCCAATGTCAACCGGAGCACTTGGAGTCATGACACTCCTTCAATCTGAGGTATTTATCTCTAAACATTCGATTATTAATAGTGCAAAGGACAAATGACTGAATTATCATTATTCGAGTAGTAATTTAGTTTTTTTGTAATCCGTGTTACATACAACAAACTTTCTTTGACCTCAAAGATTTTGTCTGCACTCGAGTCAATCTGCATACTGCATAACACCCAAAATATATTACAAATTTTTTTTTCTTGTTTAACTAGGGTTGACGATGTTGTATTTGAAATGTATAGAACAACTTTCTATATTTGCTCTTTGTTCTACCTTCATCTAATTAACAGAATCTGTGTCTTATAATCATTACGCAATATTCCCTTATTTAAGAGAGATAAAGCATATGAGAAGACTTCTCTCGAGTTTAGGTTTGTGGGATTATTTTAATTCTTTGCCTTAAGAAGTAGTTGAGTGCTATTCGCCTGTTATATTAAAAAATGACGGGGCATAGAATTCAATAACTTACATATTACAGCCAAAAAACAATAAGACGAGTATATCACCTCCTGGGGAGCATCAGATGCTTTTTTTTTTCTTCTTCTTCTTCCTTTTTACTAACAAAGTTTGTTTAAATGGGTCTGATTGCTTAAAAGCACAATCTTCTACTAAAAAATCTACTTAACTTATATATTAATGTGATATAATATTTGGAAATGCGTAAGAATCCTTCTTCCGGGTAGAAGTTTACGTTAAGCGCATCGCCGCACTTCAATACATTTCTATCATATTTTTCTACTTAATTAAAAGCGATACCGTTTGTGCATATTCTCCGTGTGATCGTAAAATATCGATATATTCCTTTTATGGTGTACTTTTGATAAATATTCTTTTTATACTTTTTATGCCTGTCATGATAAGACTTCCATACATACTAATGCAAGCATAACAGTCTCTTGACTTCCTTGAGTGATAGGAATGACCTTAACGAGGTGGCGAATTGAATACTTCCTCCACTGCCGAGGCCGCGTAACACTCTCCAAGCGCCCTCGGATCACATGTACTGCGTGGAGATTTTGTAGCTCGCAGATTGATCGGTGCAGCAACTGTTTTTTCCCATCCACCTTCAGACTCTGAAACTCTCTTCCTACAGCCATCTTTCTTATAATCTATATTCCTTCAAAAAGCGGATATATCGTCATCTCATGGCACCTGCCGGATCTTTAGGTCCTCAATAGTTTGACTATTCTTTCAACCTGTCCTTTTTCCAATGGTTTCTGCTTTGTCCTTTAACTTCGACTTTTTCTTGGTCTTAATGTTTTCTTGGAGCCCGAACATGATGATGGGCACTTTCACTTTGGCTTCAGCTTTGTCCCTTTACCTTGGGGGTACCTACCTGCATGAGACCTAATATTGAAAAGAGGATTAAGGGGAAAAATCTCAACTTCATTCTCAGTGGGCACTACCAGGTCCCAGTTGAATTTATCCTCCACGTTGTTTTTTTATTTTTTTTTTATTTTGCTGAGATGGGAATAAAACTTGACGCAATGAGATCTTGAAATGTTTCGAATACAGTCTCAGAACTTTGGATATGGAGAAAGTGGGTATATTGTGGAAACATTTATTAGAGTATTTAATTTGTAACTCTGTAGTAGTCACCGTGGCTCAAGCGGTAGCGTCCGCGACTCTGAGGCGTCTGGTCGAGGGTTCGCGCCCCGTCACGGTCTGAGGTTAGCAAGGGCATGCACTCAGGGTAACGATTACATCTGCCAAAACAAGTCCTTCGCAAGAAGGCAACCGTCCTAGCCCTTGGTTGAAAAGGGAGTCCGTGACGTAAAACCGGAACGAATTTGTAACTCTCTAGTAACCATACTAAGGTGGGTTTTTTTCTGGCATTTAGTTATTTCTTAATATACAATTGAAAACAAAAAGAAAATAGTAAAAAAATATAATTTTCCCCTCATACTTAGTTATTACATTGTTACAAGTATCATTTCATTTCTTTATGTTTACTCTTGTGCAAATTATTTTTGCCATGTTATTCTAACCTGCAATATCAGTCCACGTTTTTTTTTTCAATCAATCAGCTTAGCAAGCTATCGTCTTTACAAAATATCAGGGTACGTTATCATTTGTTCGAACTTTTCTCAATGTATGTATTTCAGCTTTCAGATTAGCTCCGCTCATAATTCATGTAAGCATATTTCGTGTTGTCGCATCATCCATGAGGCTCCTCCCACAGCTTGATGTCCACACTTTATAAGTCTGTAGTTTCCTGGGTGATAATCTTCTAGAGGCGTTTTGGCTGTCCAGTGACACGGAAGTCTCTGCCGAAATGGCTCATAGTTGGGATCCCGAAGTAAGATTTTTGTATTAAGAATAAATTTTTGGAATTTAAGGATATCCCAGTGGTCAGATTTCCTTTGCATGTTTTATTAAATATTTACATAGAGAGAATGCTAGAGAAGTGCTAATTAATCAAATAGCTTTTGATAGTAAGAGAAAGGGTGTCCATAAAGACTCTTTACAATTAAAAAATATATTACAAAAGCAAATTAACAGACAAATATATGGAAATTACTACAAACTCAGGAGTAGATATTGCAGTTTTATTTTGCTTAATTTAATACACCTCTATATGGGCAACATTAGTTGTACGTAGCACATCAAGACGGTACTCGAATTCTTGCCACAGTGGCAATGGGATCAGTGGTCTTTTGCTTGAGATCCCATATCTTTGTTCTATACACGATATCTTTAATATAACCCCATAGAAAGAAATCCAGGGGAGTGATATCTGGTGGACGAGGTGGCCAGGAATTGGGCCATCCCTTCCAGTCTACCGGTGTGGAAATGTTTAATTTAGGAACCCACGAACATGCAGTCCCCAACGTGGTGGTGCACCATCTTGCTGGAAGATGATGGTTGGTTGAAGGTCGTCTAGTTGTGGTGCCACATATTCAGTTAAAAGTTCAAGGTAAACATCTGCAGTAACTGATGTCTCGTTGAAGAAAAATGAACCAATGATTCGATTGCACATGATCCCACACCACACATTCACCTTTGAACAATCTCGGTGAAGTTCCCTAGTTACATGGGTATGTTCTGATCCCCATATTCTCACATTATGTGTGCTCAGTATGAAAGGTTGCCTCATCACTAAAACAAACTCGGTTGAGGAACGTTTCATCTTCAGAAATTTGTTCCAGCTTGGTAACTGCAAACTCTTTTCGTCTTGGTGCATCATTTTTGTCTCAAGTGTCTCTATGAGTTGCTCTTTATAAGCATACAATCGCAAGTTTTTGTGTAGAACTTTGTGCACTGTTGAACGTGGTAGCTGTAAATGTCTGGCAGCTGTACAAATGGACTGTGTAGGAGAACGATCAAAGGCTTGTCTTACGCGATCGATGTTTTCCTCAGGTGTTCTTGCTCGTCCACTCCTCCCATTATCCAACACTGTCCCCGTCTGCATAAATTTCTTGTGCCATGCACGAATTCACAGGCGTAACCTGGATTTTTTCCATACTTAGTTCTGCAGTTTCGCTGAGTCTGCGTATCCGATTTTGTTTCAATAAACCATGACACACATTGTGCCTTTTCTTGTGGAGTAGCCATTTTTTAAGGGTTCATTTAGCAGTACCTCTTTCATCAACAGGGTACCCGAAATGCACAAATGCAATGTGAGTGAAATCTTTGATAAATGCTATGTACATAAAACAAATCTGATTAAGATATCTCATCAGTGGCTTTTGTAATATATTTTTGATATTGGAAAGAGACTTTATGGACACCCTAGGGTACGATGTACATTACTGGAAATATTTTTTCTTAACAATGGGAGATACGATTTAATACTCAAGCTTTTTTTCCCTTTATTTACTCAAAATGTATGTGAGCTTTTTGTTTGTTTGTTATATGGAAACAATATCAAGTATTCGAACTATATTTTTGTCTGAACGATAGGGTCAGAGTTTCAGTTAACTCCGTCTATATTCTTTAAATGACGGCGGTACAATTTTAGTGAGTCGAACTATTTCCTCTGAACGACGGCGGTACAAAGTCAGTAAAGAGATTTTTTTTTTTTTATGACGGGGATACAATGTCAATCATATTATATATTAGCAGATTTTGTGTGTCTTAGAAGCTTGTATGCTATGAGACTAAAAATGTAAATACGTAATATGATTGATAGATCTAGCATAGCAGACCAAATAATAATAATAATAATAATAATAATAATAATAATAATAATAATAATAATAATAATAATAATAATAATAATAATAATAATAATAATAATAATAATAATAATAATAATAATAATAATAATAATTAAAAATGTATAATTATTATAAGGATTAGATATGAAACTATTTAATAAAATAGAGTGTTTACTATGAATAACACTTTAATATTTCTTCATTTATATATAAATCTTCTGTGGGGGCTCTGATGTCGCCAGATCATACTTGATCTGTTATATAGGTTTGAATTTTTATTCTATTCTTCAGAGAACGTGTGAAGGCGAAGAGGTAAAGGACTTTTCTGACTTCTTAGCCACCATTGGCTTTGGGAAATGGCAGCTCATGACCTTCTTGTTACCAGCTCTTGGTAAGCATTACATAAAGGGAAAAACCTCCCTTTTGGAAAGTCGGGATACCTTCGCGAAGAATGGTACTTCCATTTGTACAGAAGTGTAAAGATAGAACATTTCATACACGTATAATTAAGATAAGAAGATGGTACAAAAAAAAAGAAAAGGATTGAGCATATTAAAAAAAGCAATAACAATTCAGTCACGGACGTATCATAATTTTCTTGAATTCTGTTGAAAAGACTTTACCCTCACAGTCTTTTTGGAAATATACCAATGCATATTCTTGTTTTAAGTAATAAATATGATGATGCTAGTGTTGATAATAATAATAATTATTATAAGAAACCTTGTAATAATAACAATAACAACAATAATAATAATAATAATAATAATAATAATAATAATAATAATAATAATAATAATAATAATAATAATAATAATAATAATAATAATAATAATAATAATGATAATAATAATAATAATAATAATTGTAATAATAGTAATTATAGCAATAATAATAATAATAATAATAATAATAATAATAATAATAATAATAATAATAATAATAATAATAATAATAATAATAATAATAATAATGTAGTCTCCGTGGCTAAGTGGTAGCGTCCGTGACTCTGTGTCGCCAGGTCGAGGGTTCGCGCCCCGTCACGGACTGAGGTCAGTAAGGGCAAACACTCAGGGTAACGATCACACATGCCAAAACAAGTCCTTCGCAAGAGGGTCTCCGTCCTAGCCCTTAGTACAAAATGCAGTTCGAGACGTAAAACCGAATCATCAATAATAATAATAATAATAATAATAATAATAATAATAATAATAATAATAATAATAATAATAATAATAATAATAATCCTCTTCGTCTACATCTTTTCCCACTTTTATGTGGGGTCGATGTTTCTGGCCAGTGTTCTCCATATGTTTCTGTCCCGTACCTCATCACCCAACACACCTTTAGACCTCAGGTCGTCATTGATGCAATCCATCCACCTACGCTTTGGTCTCCTCCTCCTTCTCCTACCCTGTATATCCATTTCCATAACCATCCTCCCAACATACTGTTCATCCCTCCTAACGGTATGACCATACCATCTTAGTCTACTTTCTTGTATCTTATCTGATATTTCTCTAACTTTTGAGGTACCTCTAATTACCTCGTTTCTGATCTTATCGCTTCTTGTCACCCCACACATCCATCTCAACATCCTCATCTCTGCCACATCCAGTTTTTTTCTTTTGTGTCTTCTTTATTGCCCATGTCTCTGCTCCATACATCATCGCAGGTCTCACAACTGCCTTATGTACTTTAACCCCTCAACTTAATTCCTATTCTCCTGTCGTATTAATAAAAAACAATTGTAGAACGATCACCAGCCAGTACGTTTTCAAATGTTTATTCCAATTGTCTTCTACATCATTTTGCAACGTTTCAAACATTCACTGAGTTCATAGTCATGCCTACAACTAAAAAAAAATATAAATTAAAAAAAAGTATATATATATATATATATATATATATATATATATATATATATATATATATATATATATATATATATATATATATATATATGTATGTACAAAAAACAAATGACAACAATTAAAGATAAAAGAAAATTACATGTATATGCATATCCAGTTACAAATATAAAAATATAAAAAAATATAAAAAATTTTAATAGTTAATTCAATGGACCACATTAGGATATTTTTAAGGGATAGCTTGAACAATCTAAATTTAATTCGAGGTTCTCCTTTTTAATTAAAAGTTATTCTGCAATTCTAATTTCAGTCCCATCTTTTCCTTTGTAAGCTATTTTAAAATCGCTTATTGAGAAATCACACCTAAATTTTTATAGCAGTGTTCCCTAATGCTTGATACAGAGGTCATGTCAAGTGTTTGATTGTTCTGAAACTCAACCCCTTATGTTCATGGTATTGTATTGTTAATGACTTCTTAGTCGAGCTATAATAGTCCAATTTGCAATTTAAACATTTTTGTATTTTTTATTATATTTTTATATATGTACTTTGAGAAGGTGACCAGTTTAGGTCACGAAATTAATAAGTACTTTATATATATATATATATATATATATATATATATATATATATATATATATATATATATATATATATATATATATATATATATGTATATATATATATATATATATATATATATATATATATATATATATATATATATATATATATATATTTGTTGTTTTATTTAATGGGCTTTTCCTTCCATTTTAGACTGTATGTTAGCAGTTCAGTGTTAATAACATATACTACCAATGAACAGAATGGTTGAGGTATTTGTTCTTTATGATTTATAAATTTTTCAAGTTTAAAGTTCTTATAAACTACTAAATTAGGGGTAATTTGTGGATAATATCTATTAATTAAATTTGTGATTTAATTTTAAAGAAAGGAGTTTGAAATGTTATCCAAAAATGGGAATTTGAAAAATAATTTGTGTTTCTGTGGTTCATAATTTATGGGTTTTGGAGAATACGTCTTATTTAAAAAATTTCTTAATGATCTGTTTATCATATTAGGAGTAAAACCATTTTGAATAAAAAAGTTATTCAGAAAGGACACTTCTTCATCAAATTTAATGTAGGAGGATGTTAAGCGAAATGCCCTAGTAAAGAGTGTGCACAATGTGTTCATTTTATATAGTTCATATCACTCACTTGAAAAATTCATTCCCATGCCCGTGAAACATGATTTGCTATAGAGACTAATTTCAAATTTATTGTTGCTTTGCTTCAGCAATAGATCTAAAAAGAGAATTTGGTTATTATTCTCAATTTCCATAGTAAAATTGATTTTGCTATGTTTGTTATTTAGGTAATTTAAGAATTTTTTTTCACTACGACTGTTCTTATCTTCAAATATTATAAAAGTATCATCAAGTGTTCTATAGAAGATACGTTGACGATGCTTTTATAATATTATAATGATAATAATAATAATAATAATAATAATAATAATAATAATAATAATAATAATAATAATAATAATAATAATAATAATAAAAATAATAATAATAATAATAATAATAATAATAATAATAATAATAATAATAATAATAATAATAAAAATAATAATAATAATAATAATAATAATAATAATAATAATAATAATAATAATAATAATAATAATAATAATAATAATAATAATAATAATAATAATAATATTCTTATTATTATTATTATAATAATAATAATAATAATAATTATTATTATTATTATTATTATTATTATTATTATTATTATCATTATTATTATTATTATTATTATTATTTTCATAAATGTTTTTTTTTCTGCTTCCGAACCAAATGGAAAACACACAGGTTTTCTCACAGTTAGTTTTAGGTTTGGTGAATCAGGAATTCACAATAATTCGGTTATTGATAAGCTACATACTAAATGTAACCAGTGTAAGTACCTTTTTTTTTTAATCAATCTGTCTCTACTAAAGACTAATGATAATGGAATTTCTTCTTCTTTGGCGCAGTTATGGGGTCAGTTACGAACAATACTGCCAGTGCCTCTTTAATAATGGCACCAATGCCCTTCAAATGCTCCAGAGACACACGGTTTTCCTCTATGGAAGGGTATGTACCAATGTATATATGTAATTGTATATATATATGGTGAGGAAGCCCATCAGTGAAACAACACATAGAAGTAAATAACGCTATATTTCGGATCCTAACTGGACCCCAGTTAGCATCCGAAATATAGCGTTATTTTTTCTGTGTTGTTTCTCTGGTGGGCTTCCTTATCATTTAGTGCTGTATGCTAACAGTTTGTGCTTACTTATATATATATATATATATATATATATATATATATATATATATATATATATATATATATATATATATATATATACATATATATATATATATATATATATATATATATATATATATATATATATATATACATATATATATATATATATATATATATATATATATATATATATATATATATATATATAATGAGTAAGAAGTGACTGAGCGTTCACATTCACCAACGATACATTATTACCAGGCTCCAGGTAGGAATTCGTAGTCATAGTCTCTTCTGGGATTTGTCCATGGAATTTGGTATCTTTTCATGATACCGTGAGGAATTCATAGTTGTAGTATGTTCTAGAGTTAGTCCATGAATTTTAGTTCCTATACCAGATGTTGGATGGTTGTCTTTGGCTTGAATGTGTGCCATAGTATGGGCGAACATCTGCAAGGTTTGTGTGTCTAGAGCTGCAAGTGCCTTCTTCGCAGAAGAAATCTCTTCTGCGTGGACGCCGATAAGAGATGTTTATCTTATATCTCCGACATTTCACTGATTGGGCATTGTTCCATAAACTGTTTGCTGTTTATTCCAATATTGCAGCTGTTTGGGATATTTTGTTGATAACCAAGACTGATTTCGCTGCTTTCCCCGCTAAATGGTTGAACTATCTCATATAGTGTCTGTAGTAGTAGTAGTAGTAGTAGTAGTAGTAGTAGTAGTAGTAGTAGTAGTAGTAGTAGTAGTAGTAGTAGTAGTAGTAGTAGTAGTAGTAGTATAGCCACTGTTATAGATTTTTGTCACACTACACATTTTCACATAAATTTCAGAAATGGAGAAATTAGTTGGAGGCAAATGAATGATACAGAGCGAGCCATGTACATGAACAGTGTTTGCTTTCAAGGAGTAGAAGTGGATACTTCAGCCATGCTCAACAGAAATATGACACTTCGGGATCATCAGCATTTCACGAAATTGCCTTCTTGTCCTGTTATCGAATATGATACAGCAGTCTTCACCTCCACGCTAGTGTCGGAGGTAAGGATCGAACATAGCCTCAATTCTCTCATTTTTATAATTATTTGGCGGTGACGAAGAGGTGTGTGTGCATAACTGTGAATCGTCTTAATAAATATCAATGAACATCATACCTTACCGTTCTAGTTCTTTCAAATTTGCTTTCCTTAATTATGTTTTACTAGTAATAAAAATTTGCAATAGAAAGCGATGCAAAATATCACGTATGTTTGATACGTAGCATACCCCAACCCTCCTTGGGATTTGATATACTGTATTCTTTTTTTTTCTAGTATCACTTGGTTTGCGAACGAGCAAATCTGAGACCAATGTTCGTCGCACTCTCCTCTTTTGGGAACATGCTGGGAAATATCTTAGGAGGAATTGCCGGTGATAGGTCAGTACATAAGTAAATAAAAGTTATAATGTAAAAAGTAATTACCTATTGAAATAATTCCTTATGAGTATTTATTATTCCGACGGATATAATTACGATTCGCAGAAGAGGAGTTTAGATATTTAACTACGAATATCATAAAAGAGAGTGAACTGGAATGTCTACTGAAGTCTCAGGGTTACAGAGTGCATCGGTGTTCATTTCAAGTCTATAGTTATACCATTCACCGACCCGTCAGTGACTATCCTACACATTTTATATAATTTTAATTCTGAACCGAGAATGTCATATGATGCCCAGAATATATATGAGCATATGTATTGTAATTTTGACATTGTGTTTATTGCTACAAGTTTATATTACTTTGTTTATAGCATATTATCATATTCCGTTGGATATTCACAACTGAACAACAAGGGGAGGCTGCATAGGTTCATCATAACCTCCCGATCCACACCCCTTCCGCCAACTGATAAATAGCAAACAAACTACGAAGGAGAATGGCCATGCCTGCCATTAGTCTCCTAGCCCTATTAGTTGACTTTTAAGACAGGCAAGATATACGAGTAAGTATTTCTTTTCCTACACTTGGGATTATGTATTTATTTACTTACAAAAATTTGATTTTTCAGATGGGGTCGCTTATTTACTGTGAAAATTGGCAACATACTGTACATTTTATTGACAATTTTGGTCGTAGTTGTGCCCTTCTACTCAGCGGTGTTGGTGCATCGATTCTTAAGTGGTCTATGCCTGTATGCAGTCATCAGCACATCCCTAAGTCTGGGTGAGTTACGAAGGTAACGATGTACATATTATATTCTGCTTTTTCAAAGTGCTCCCCATACAAAGAATCTTTCCATAGTCTTTCAGTGAGTCGGCGACAACAGTCATAAGAGAAAATGAAATAGGACCTCTAGTGGTCATACCCATCCAGACTGAAATGACATAAAATTATTTCACTCAATTTTCAACCATTTAGACGTCGAGGACGGAAAATTACATCATCCTGAGCAAAATCACTGAAAATTCAGTAAAAGTTATAGAGTATAATAATCTCAACTTCGAAATGAGACCCTAAGTGGACATTCTGTCCTAAGGCAAAACACAAACACTCAAAAGAAATTATTATCGCTGGAGGTCGAGGACGGAAAGTTACATCATCCTGAGCAAAATCACTGAAAATTCAGTAAAAGTTATAGAGCATAATAATCTCAACTTCGAAATGAGACCCTAAGTGGACATTCTGTCCTAAGGAAAAACACAAACACTCAAAAGAAATTATTATCGCTGGAGGAGACTTGATAAATATTAAGGTCCGTTCACCACAAGTGGCGAATGGCAGATATATGAATGGAATAAGAACCTTATTATTATTATAATTATTATTATTATTATTATTATTATTATTATTATTATTATTATTATTATTATTTTTATAATAATAATAATAATAATAATAATAATAATAATAATAATAATAATAATAATAATAATAATAATAATAATTATTATTATTATTATTATTATTATTATTATTATTATTATTATTTTTATTATTATTATTATTATTGTAGTCACCGTGGCTCAAACGATAGCGTCCGCGACTGTGAGGCGTCAGGTCGAGGGTTCGCGCCCCGTCATGGTCTGAGGTTAGCAAGGGCATGCACTCAGGGTAACGATTACATCTGACAAAACAAGTTCTTCGCAAGAAGGCAACCGTCTTAGCCCTTAGTAGAAAAGGGGGTTGGTGACGTAAAACCTGAACATTACTATTATTATTATTATTATTAATATTATTATTATTATTATTATTATTATTATTATTATTATTATTATTATTATTATTATTATAATTATTATAATTATTATTATTATTATTATTATTATTATTATTATTATTATTATTATTATTAATATTATTATTATTATTATTATTATTTTTATTATTATTATTATTATTATTATTATTATTATTATTATTATTATTATTATTATTATTACTACTACTACTACTACTACTACTACTACTACTACTACTACTAATACTAATACTACTACAACAAAGTCTTGTTTCCAATACGGCTCTGCTAAATATCCTTAAAGAGTGAATATGTTAGTATATGTGCCACTTTAAAGTTATTTGGGACATTTTGGGTGTTATCTTAGTCTTATATCTATTGGACTATCAAAGGATGCTAGGGTATTTCATGATATAGAAGATTATTTATTTGATTATTTAATTATCTATAGCTTTATCACCTTCAGTTCTCATTATTGGTTTTATGCGCAAAAAATACTGTATCTAATGTTTACAGTACAAAGCTAAGGACCCGATTTCGAACTTTGGTGAATAGGATGCGGATTCGAGAATAACGGCGTCTATCGTCCCCTAGCTCCTGTGAACTTGATGCACCTCGATCAAGGTGCGAGAATGGGCAAGCATATGCCTTCTCTTCATCAGATGTTCTTCTCCACACTCCATTGTCCTCTTTTCTCTACACCTTTGCCGACGATTCTACCTTTCAGTTTTGCCTTCACAACTTCCCTCTGCTGCTCGAAATCAAGCTGGTATCACTATTTATTCATCTCTCATCTCAGGTATTTCCGAGTATCTGAGAGGGGCACTCAAAATGTAGTAAATCTGATGCCTCCAAGACACAATTTCTGGATATTTATTATCTTCTTATCCTCTTGATAACGCTATTGTCTTTGAAAACAATAAAATTTATTTTCCTTGATTCTATAAACATCTTAGGCCTTCAGAGATCCCCTAACTTTTCTTGGAAGATTCACATAACTTATTTTTCTAAAACTGCACCTAATAAATTAGGAGTTCTGTTTCGTTTTCGTCATGACTTTTCCTTTTATTAATCACCAAAAATCTATAAAGGCCTTATCAATCTCTGGTTAGTATACTGCTCCTCCCGTAGGGGTGCATCTTCTTTTTCTTATTTCCTTGATAGGGTTGACTTAAAGGTAATCAGACTCATTAACGACTCTTCTCTTAATTCCAGTCTCGATTCTCTTTTTCTTCGCCGAAAGGTACCATCATTTTGTCATTTCTATTGGTACGCTTCAATCGAAGCTCTGTTGAGCTGACGAGTCGCATCCGTCCCCTGCTGGTGAGACCATGTAACACTTGCCAAGCGATCTCGTTATACAAGTACTGTGCGGAGATGTATGGATCGCGATTGATCTGTCCAGTGACTGCTTCTCTCCTTCCATATCCAGACTCTGCAACTCTCTTACTCATTTTGTCTTCCCTAAGTCTTATGACTTTCCTTCAAGAAACTGATCTATCGTCGCTTCAGGGCCCAATCCTGCCATAATTCTGTCTTCATTTCTTCGACTATTCTTTCAGTCTGTCCTTTATGATCAATTATCTCTCTTTTATTTTTGCCTTGTTCTTGTTTTCTTGGTGCCCGGGCTCGATGAGAGGAATTTTCTTTGCCCGTCCCGGTGTCACTCTCATTAAAAAGTCAAAGATTGTGTAAATATTTGTAAATATTTAAAAATAATGTTCACTGTTAGTTGAGTTGGAGGAACTCTACAAAAACAATGTTACTGTGGTTTTGTTTATGTGGCCTCCATGTCCAGGTGGTAGTGGACGCGACTTTGATTCATAAGGTCATCGGTTCGAGACCCTCCACGATCTGAGGTTAGAAAGGTTATTCACTCAGGGTAACAGTCGCACTGCCAAAATAAAAGTTTAACGCAAGAAGCCATGGTCCTAGCCCTCAACAGAAAAAGGAATATGTGACGTAAAACCTGATCATCAATACTGAGGTCCTGTGATACCATTATCAGCTCATTCATTGAAAATATACCACATTCTAGCCAACTATGTATACATAGTCTAAAATAATCGTATAGTACATTGCATATTTAAACCCAACAAAATATTAAACAAACTTAATAGTAGAGAAACTCATGAA
Organism: Halocaridina rubra; assembly: GCA_037179515.1. Classification (NCBI taxonomy): domain Eukaryota; kingdom Metazoa; phylum Arthropoda; class Malacostraca; order Decapoda; family Atyidae; genus Halocaridina; species Halocaridina rubra. The sequence goes on from JAXCGZ010004294.1 coordinate 45,723, forward strand.
TGATTTATTTATAGCTTTAAGATTTCTTGATAATCCGAACTTTAACTTTTTCAGTTGGAATTAGGAAAGTACAGTCTGAAATGTATTTACATATGAATGTATGATATTAATACATTATTTTAACCAAAAAAATTTGCAATCTAAGTTAGATGAGTTGAGAAATTCTTAAGAAATTTTTTTCATTTTTAATATTCTATATATTTGTTCAATAATATTATAAGTTTTGGAGCTGATGCAATATTTTTATAATTCATCAGTGTTGGAATGCACTCCATGTAAGCATCGTGGCTTGGTGGGAATGCTACTGGGACTGCCATTTGGTTTGTATCTGGGCGTTATCGTTGGAATTGCCTACGAATTCCGAGAATGGCGATATACCTATTTAAGTGGATTGTTACCCTGTCTAATATTGCTTCCTATTTCATTGTAAGTAACAGAGTTTAATATTTTCCCTTGCTTTATAAGTAACGAAAAATTCTATTTACAATGAACTGTGAAAGTAGAACAAAATATTGTAAATGGAGACGTCAGTTAAAGAAGGACTTCATTGCTAGACCAAAAGTGTTTTTTTTTTTTTTTTGTCTCCATCTTATTCCACAGAAAGGCAGTGTTTAACAGCCATGTTTGGTAATATTAGCTTACAAGTCATAAAGTGTTATACAGATTGAGCTTGTAAATATTAATAATCGCCCGTTTTACTAGCATAGAATACCTCACTTAGTGGTCCTTTATTGAAATATTTCTTACTGCATTCGGGGCTATGCGTCTCTATTTCCTCCCGTAATACATTTGGTTTTATGAACATTCTATAACTCATTAATAAAATGCTTCATACCATGCTTACCTCTGGATATTATCTCTTATTTGCAAATAATTTTCATTAGTAAAATATAATCATAAGTGTCTCTTTTTGTTTGCAATAAGTTTTTAGTTAAAAAAAAAATTCTCAGAATTATATGGATATATTTATCTATGCAATATTTCTTTTTAGTTAAACAATTTTAAAAGGAATTTCATAGTGTTTTGTATCTTTACAAAGTGATTCATTGGCTTTTTATAATAACATAATCGAACAGCTATACAGAATTATGTCTTGTACGAGTATGTGCCAGAAATTGTTATGTTATCGCATTCCATGATTTTACAAATGGCATTTATGGACTTCGTGAGTCTAAAAGGCGCAAACTCCGTATTTGCTGTTAGGTTGTATAATATATTTGATGCTTTTCATGTCCAGCCTAGCGACGGAGTCACCAAGATGGCTTTTGCAAAGAGGTCGCACAGAGGAAGCCACTAAAGTCCTGGAAAAAGCTGTCTCCTGGAATGGCGCTCATATGGGCAAGTCAGTTCATGCCATTGTGGACGAGCTAGTCAGGAATCAAGAAAATATTTCTGTGAGTAGTTTGTCTAACAATGTCTTCCTCTGTATACATTCATGATATCTTTCTGTTTATTCAAACTTCTTTTTCATTGTAGTTTTCTTTAATTATTAATTTTTCCGTGGCAAGGTGTTATCGTTCTCGATTTAGAGTCATGTACAGCCACACCAGATGCGACGAGAGAGGAGGTAGCGTGGAGCAATGAGCAGCGAGGTCATCATCATTGCTATGCCTGTACAAATAGGAAGCGTTAACGTCTTGCGTGGCAGATAGTCACAAGTCGCCTGTTGGTGCAGTCACCACTGAAGAGAATGATGAAAATAGCTAGGAATGTCGCTAGGCAGTGCGCGTCATTTTGGAACATGCTGAATAGCGTAGCGTCAAGCAAGGAGGCTAAGCGGAGTGATAAACCTCTCCGCTCATCCAGTGTAGCCACCCACATATAATTTAATGACGTTCATCAAGTCGAATCATCCCTCCCCGCTCAAGCCTCCCCGCTGGACGCGTCTGGTGTGGTCGTCCGAGGGTTCGCTGCCCGTCGCGGTCTGAGGTTAGAGAGGGCATTCACCCCAAAACCAAAGTCTTTCGCAAGACAAACAAACACACAAACATTTATTTCCATTTTTATACAATGTTTATTCTTCTAAAAGTAAAAGTAACTTATAAGTAGACATGTAATTGAACTAATAAGTAAGAGGGTAATACATACAGTTAAATTAAATGTAGCTTTCCTAGAAAATAATAATGCTGTAATAAAAATGTTAACAATAATATTAATAATAAAGTTGTAATAATAACACTCAATACAACATCGTTATTATCGGCATCATCACCATATTTGTTTTCCTTATAATGAGAATAATTAGCTCTTAACTTAGAGAACAGAGAAGTCATTATCAGTTTACATATAGAGAGCTTAGTGTTAAGGGAAATTGTATTAAATCATTAAGTTCAGTTTATGTGTGAGCAGCAACTATTTGTCCAAAAGAAAACTACATAGTTTGCCTTTGAAAGCTTTGAGGGAGGATGCATTTTTAAGATGCTCTGGAATATTGTTCCAGAGTGATGGCCATTTAATAGTGATCATCTATGAACCTGTTCTGTGTTTGTTCTCTGAATAAAGAGCTCACTGCTCTGTTTTGTGTTGGTTCCCCTTATATCCCTGACTGTTTTTAAATCAAATAGCCAGCTAGGATAATGATGGTCCAAAATTTTGAACACAGAAACATAAATAGCCTAAGCAACCTTGTTTTCTGCCTGCAGCCACCCAAGTTTGACAGCTGGTGTAATGTGGTCATATTTTCTTATTCCTCCCAGGGCAACTCGAGCTGCAAATTTAATAAGCTTCTGTATCCTGTTTATCTGAATCTTAGTGGTAGCTCCCCAAACAGTTGTGTAGTTATTAATGTGACTTAGGGCTAGAGATTCAACAACAGTTATTCGATTGGTAGTCTCAAAATTGACTCATATACGTGATAAGTACATTAATGTTCCTGTAACCTATTCGCATACTTTATCTATGTGAGAATCAAACAACATGTAATTATCAAAGTGAATTCCTAGGTTTTGACTGTTTTGCTGGGTGTAATGATATTGCCGCAAAAATTAATTGTTGTATTTTCTGGAATTTGTGCTATATGGAACCTTGAACCAATACACATGTATTGTGTTTTGCTTTCGTTAATTAACAACCCAATTTCTTGGAGATAGGTTTTAATTTTTGATAGAGTGTTTTCTTCTCTTAAGGTTAGCTCTGGGAGATGAAAGAAGATAGATCATTTAAGTATATAGAGAAGAGGACAGGACCAAGTACTGATCCCTGTGGAACACCAAATGATAAATTTTTTGCAATAGAGATAATGTTGTTAAGACGTATAGACTGTTTGCAATTAGATAGATACTCTCTAAACCAGCTTGGTTCAATATTTAGGTTACTACATTTACTTATAAGAATTTCATGGCTTACACTGTCGAAGGCTTTTGATAAGTCCAATAATACAAGCAGAGAGATTTTTTTCATATCTATATTATTATAGATATTATTCGTAACTTTGAGCAGTGCACTTTCCGTCGAGAGTTTTGGTCTGAAACCATGTTGGTTAATAGCTAATAGTCTTTTTGATTCTAAATATGACACAAGTTGGCACGCAAAATTTGTTTTTAATATTTTAGAGAAAATGAGTAGCAGGGAAATGGGACGATAGTTTGTCATATCTTCTCTGTACCCCTTTTTATGCAGAGGTATTACATGTGATTGTTTCCAAGAGTCAGGAAACTTTTTAGTAACAATGGAAGTGTTCATAATAGTTAGAATATAAGATACAATCATGGGTAGAGCGTCTTTGATGAACTGAAATGGTATACCATCTGGACCATAAGAGCCAGAGTTTCTTAGGCTCTTTATGGCAAGAATTAGGGTATCACAATCGATAGGATTTGTTTTGAAGTACTCTTGTACTTACATTGGAAGAATTGACATTTAAGTAATTACTCATATTTCCTGAGTTGATGTTTTCATGTGTTTTCTTATATGTATTCTTCCCAGCGTTAGCAGACCTGTTATTAAAGTTTTCCACTTTGTCTTGCAACTCTGTAATATTTTCATAACTTTCTGGGGTAGTCTTTTCATTTGGTATCATGCTTCTTATCACTTTTCATGTTGCCGCTGTATCATGTCTAGAGTCATTAAATCGTTCTTTGTAGGAAAGGAAACCCGTGACGTAAAACAGATCACATTATCGTAAAGTTTACCTCCTGTCGAGGTCTAAATCTGCTATACAGAAGCTAACACCTTAGTGCTCTTAGTCTCAGAGGTTTACCTCTGTATATATTTGTGATCTTTTTCTGTATCCTTTACTTTCATCTTTTTTTCTTTTAGTTCTTTTCTTCATTATTAGTA
>JAXCGZ010004294.1:55000-60093 GCA_037179515.1 Halocaridina rubra
CACGCGCGCGCGCACACACACACACACATACACACACTAAGTCTAAAAATGGAACCGATCAGGAGACGGGAAGATACGAGCTTTGGGCTCTTTCCCGTAAACACAATTAGGTAATCACAATTAGGTAATCACACACACATTTAAAATCCTTGGTATAACATGCGATACATCTGCGTCGTTTAAACAACATATCACAAACATCAAAAATCAAAATTGGCTCCGAGATTTAATGACCTCTGATCGCTTGCCCATACAACATTTGAACACAACAAAAATCCAAGAGAACAGTATGCAAACAATACATATGCTCAGCGTTGGATTATGCAAGTCCTGCTTGGGATTCCAACCTTACAAAAATACACCACATCACCCTACAGAATATGCAAAACAAAACACAATATAATCACAAGCTGTAGAACTACAACTTCCACAGACCACTTACACTAAGATAGCAATGTCCTCAAAGTCAAATAGTATCTAGACATAAGAGGCACACAAATACTTGCTGCAGCCTCTACGGACCAAATCCACCCACTACACTACATGGAAGACCACCCATACACACCAAAGATAACTTAAAATAGCACATAGCACACGTGATTACACTCAATTATCGTCGTATCTTCCATCCCCTGCACATCCCAAACCAGCCTCTGCAAACATATACATATCCAATTAACTCGCCATTCCAACCAGTCACCCATAAACAGCACACAGCTACATGTACATCCTCCTGACATCCATCTTTCCGAGTCCTCCCTTCTTCGTGAAAGCGGACTCCACTTAGCCAATCACTTACAGCTATTTGGGAAAGCCTGAGATCGGTAGTGACCTTCCTTCGGTACTTAGGATTGTTTAACCAGCCAGCCTAGGGTATGCCAACAACAGCAATGACAAGAACAACATAGTAAACATGTATCAAGAATGTGTTTCAAAAGTATTATTTTGTGAATAACTGAGATTCTCATTATAATATCATCACATAATGAATAACTGATGACTAAGAGCACTAAACATTCATTCTTTTTACCTCGTACTTTTCAGAATATGAGTGGGGCAGGTGGATTGTTATTGTCTTTTCCTTCCTCGTTATAGCTGGAGGATATCAGGTGAGTAATGATATAATTATTCATATAGATACATATATAAAAAATAATTACAGGTAATCATTATTACTGAAGATATTATAACAAAATAATTTGCTGTCTGAGGAGATGTATATGAACTTTGTGTCTTTAAGAGATCATACTCTGGTTGCAAAGTAATGCATTAATTTTCCTGAAAATTGCACTTAGCGTTGTCCATGTCTTAATAGTTTCCCTTTAAAGAGAACCCTAAGACTCTCACAATACAAAAAAATTATCCCTTAAAGCATAAGAATGTACAAATCCATCGAAGAGGGTAGGTGTCAGGGGGAATATCCGGCAGTAATTCTCTGAGCCTAGTCAAAATACATCCGAATTCATATAGTAGGCTGACCCATGGCAGCAGCCGCCCGTTTAAGATACTACAGCTGAAGGTCTATTGGACTTAAGTAGGACTGGCAAGGACAGTTCGATATTAGGTTTTCTTTCAGTTATTGTTCTTCCCCTATACCGACAGCTACACAGAATATTTTTTGCGTATTTGTTACACATCTCTTACTATCCTTTCACATCTGACAAGTCACAACACTCCCCATCTTTGTATCTCGTTGTATTCTTTCTGTTTTCTTATACCAGGGACCGATGAGAGGTAGTATTTTTACACGTCCTGGTGTCACATTCATATTTATGCATAAGAGACCATGCATAAATATGGGAAAAGCTACAAATAATTGAGATATCCATTCAGTTGGCTGAAAATATTACTTATATATTTTCATGAAATATGTTAAAAAATTTTCACAGGTACTTTTCGTGTATACTCCGGAAATATTTCCAACTGAGATCAGAGTTCGAGGATATGCCTACGCCTTACTGCTAAGTAATATTGGCTCTTCTGTTGCTCCTTTTGTCACGGATTTGTCAGTAAGTACTCTTCTTCTTCTTCTTCTTCTTCTTCTTCTTCTTCTTCTTCTTCTTCTTCTTCTTCTTCTTCTTCTTCTTCTTCTTCTTCTTCTTTTGTTGTTGTTGTTGTTGTTGTTGTTGTTGTTGTTGTTGTTCTTCTTCTTCTTCTTCTTCTTCTTCTTCTTCTTCTTCTTCTTCATCATCATCATCGTTTTAATTTTGTACCATGTTCTGCTATCTATGTGCATGAACTAGTTTTAGATATACATTGCAATAAAAGGTCGAACTGGCACCAGTAATAGTACTACTACTATTACTTATGAACTATTTTTAGATAATACATTGCAATAAAAGCTCGAATTTGCACCAGCAATAGTACTACTACTATTACTATCTCGTTGCCGATATATAAATAACACTTCCCAATAAATTTATCATTTAAGTATCGCCTTAGTTTCGCAAGTTATAAACTCGATTTCGAGACCTGCATTTTGGTAGCTTTATCAGTGCATAAGCATTTGTGTTCAAAAGGCCTATTCAGGATCATTTACAAACTGTTTTTCCGCTCCTGTATTTCTAATGCTATGAAGAAGTCTCTAAAACTAATGCTTCCGTTCTTTGCTCTATTGGTTTATTTGTAAAAGCGAATTTGGTACTCACATTTGAAATGTTTTATTCAACAGCCATCACTTGTAATGTCATTCCTCTGCTATAAGGGAATATTTAAAAACTTGATGTCGACACATACTTCATGTCTATAGTCTCCTAGGTCTATTTTGCATCTTGGTAATCCTTTTTGCATTTCATATTTTCATGTGTATCCAGGAATCCAAGTTTTCCACTGAGGTATTCTTTGGCTGTGCAGGACTTTTGAGTGGAATATTGATGCTCTTCTTGCCGGAGACAAAGGACAAGCCTTTATCAGACACAGTGGAGGAATTGGAAGAACGCTGTCAGAAAAACAAGGAACTTGCTCTTAAGCCATTGCAAGGTGTCATTAATGAATCATTTCATGGAGAAATTTCCATTATTATGAAAATATAATAATAACGATAATAATAATAATAATAATAATAATAATAATAATAATAATAATAATAATAATAATAATAATAATAATAATAATAATAATAATAATAATAATAATAACAATAATAATAATAATAATAATAATAATAATAAAAACTTGTAGCATCGTTTTATTTGTCACAGTTATTCCCCATTCGAATGGGAGTGGTCACAGACATGTTGAAGCAGGAGGAATAAGGTTGGATGCCCTTCCTAGCGCCCTGCAGTGACCCCAAACCCTCATTATCCTCTTTCTAACTCACGCACTCTTCCATAATGCACTTAACAACAGTATTGCAAAGGGATCAGTGAGTTCCATTTTCTTGCCTATGCCAATGTCTGTTAAACTTGTTGGAAACCCGTTAGGAGGATATATTTTTTCTTAAGAGAAAAAGTAAGAAGGTAATTAAAGAAATGCTGGAGGATGATGTAATTGCAGCTGTTGATGGTTCCACACCCTGGGTAAGCCCACTGGATTTCATACCCAAACCCGGTGGAAGCGATGTTCACATATGTTGACATGAGACAAAAAAAAAAAAAATAGGGCTATTGTTCGGGAAAAACATTCAATCCCCACAGTGGATGAGTTTTCATGGCTATGAATAAAAGTACTGTGCTCAGGAAAATGAATAGTGAATTTACTTACCATCAAATTGAGTTAAATTTACCCTCTTAATTCTATCAACATATTAGGAATCCATATAGCCTCTAACTTGTCTTGGAAAAATCACATAATCCAAATTTCTAAATCTTCATCCAAAAAGTTGAGGATTTTGTTTCGTTTTTGTCATTACTCTTCCTCATGACAGCTACTTAAAATTTATGAAGGTCTTATCCGTCCCTGCTAAGAATACTCCTCACACATCTGGGGTGCTTCTTCTTATACTTATCTGCTTGATAGGGTTGCATCTAAGGCAGTCAGACTCATTAATGATCCTTCTCTTACTTCTAATCTGGATTCTCTCTCTCTTCGCCATAAGGTATCTTCCCTTTCTCTTTTCAAATGCTACTACTTCCATCGCTGCTCTGATGAATTGGCGAGTTGCATCCCTCCACCACTGCCGAGGCCGCGTAACACTCGCCAAGCGGCCTCATCTCACAGGTACTGTGTGGAGAATTGTAGCTCGCGGATTAGTCGGTGCAGCGACTACTTCTTCCCATCTACCTCCAGACTCTGGAACTCTCTTTCTCTTTGTGTCTTTCTTAATTCTTATGACCTATAATCCTTCAAAATGCAGATCTATCGTCATCTCAGAGCCTAGTCTTCCATATCTCTGGGTCCTCTGTACTTTGACTGTTATTTCTGTCTGCCGGATTCCTTTGTGTTGTATTACCTCATCTCAGCCTTGTCCTTAACTTTTTCTTTTCCTTCGTCTTGGCGTTTTCTTGTGCCCGGGCCTTTATTGATTAGGGCAGTGATTGCCTGTCCCGGTGTTGCACTCATCAAATAAATTAACAAAGGAGAGAGAATACTACCTTCGACTCACACATAGGTTTATTTAGGTACAAAAGATTTATGTATGGCATCACTTCAGCAAACAACACAACACGTTTTGTAGAGCACTTGTGCTATATAAATTGTTAATGACATAGTGGTCCACAGCCCAACACAAATTGATCAGGATAAGATGCTTTTGAAGGTACATAAGAAACTTAATGAGTGTGGGATGACCGAGAAGCAAAGGATGCACAGGAAGATAAGAGTTTACTTGGACTAATAGCCTGTAGTGGTAGATGTATTCCTAACTTAGCCATAGTTTCAGAGTCCTTCAGGAAGCTGACGAAAGAGGGTGTTAACTTTGACTGGGGAGAGGAGCAAACTCAGAGTTTTAAAGATTTGAAGGTTTGCATCACCAATCATGACATATTAGGTTACTCTCGACTTGGTTTCCCAATCAAGTTGGTGGGAGACGCATCTCCGGTAGGACTCGGTGCTGTTCTTGTTCAAAATCAAGTAGGCAAGGAAGGCATTATTTCTTGTGGAACTTGGAGTCAATCTGATAATGAAAAATAATTTTCACAGACAAAGAAGTAAGC
>JAXCGZ010004295.1:25000-37500 GCA_037179515.1 Halocaridina rubra
TAGGAGGGGCAGAGAGTGGTGGATTGAAGGGGTGAAAATGTAGGTGGAAGAGAAAAAGAGGGCTTTTGAGGAATGGCTGCAGTGTAAAAGTAGGGAGAAGTATGAAAGATATAGGGAGAAAAATGTGGAAACCAAGCGGAAGGTAGAGGAAGAGAAGAGGTTGGCAAATGTTGGGTGGGGACTGGATTTTAGTAGATCATATGAGGAGAATAAGAAGAAGTTGTGGAAAGAAGTGAAGAGAGTAAGGAAGGGTAGATCGAGGGTGGAAGAGACAGTGAAAGATGTGAATGGACATATATTAAGAGGGAACGATGCAAGGAAAAGATGGACAGAATATTTTGAGTGCTTGCTGAATGTTGAGGAAGATAGAGAGGTAGCTATAGTGGCAGTGGGGGGTGTTCATTTGCCAGTAATGGGAGATGAAAATGAGAGAGAGATTACAATAAAGGAGGCGAAAAGGGCATTGTATGAAGCGAAAGCAGGTAAAGCACCTGGAATGGATGGTGTCAGAGTGGATATGTTGAAGGAAGGGGGTGTGACTGCATTGGAATGGTTAGTAAGAGTGTTTAATACATGCTTTATGTTGTCAATGGTTCCAGTGGAATTGGTGATTGCTTGTATAGTGTCCCTATACAAAGGTAAAGGAGATGTGTATGAATGCAGTAATTTTAGGGGTACAAGTTTGTTGAGTTTGGTAGGAAAAGTATATTGTAGGATACTGGTTAATAGGATTAGGGATAAGACAGAAAATGTGATCGCGGAAGTGCAGAGTGGTTTTAGGAGAGGTAGAGGATGTATAGATCAGACTTTTATAGTTAGGCAGTTATGTGAGAAATATTTAGCAAAGGGTATGGATATGTATTTTGCATTTTTGGATCTGGAGAAAGAGTAAGAGAGAGTTGATAGAGAAGCAATGTGGAATGTTTTGAGATTATATGGAATTAATGGTAAATTGTTGCATGCACTGAAGAGTTTGCATGAGGGCAGTTTAGCTTGTGTTAGGGTAGGGAATGGAGTGAGTGAGTGGTTTCCAGTGAGCATGGGACTGAGACAGGGGTGTGTGATGTCGCCATGGCTGTTCAATTTGCATATTGATGGAGTCATAAGAAAGGTGAATGAGCGAGTTCGAGGTCAAGATTTGAGAATGGAAGATGGGGATGATAACGAGTGGGAGCTGAATCAGTTGCTGTTTGCAGATGATACTGTGGTGATGGAAGATTCAGAAGAGAAGCTGTGTCAGTTAGTGTCAGAATTAGGAATGGTGTGTGAGAGAGGGATGTTGCGAGTGAAAGTGGGAAAGAGTAAGGTTATGAGGTGTACAAGAAATGAGGATGGTGCTGGATTGAATGTTATGTTGAATGGAGAGACACTTGAGGAAGTTGATCAGTTTAAGTATTTAGGCTCGGTAATTGCTGCAAATTGTGGAGTGGAAGCAGATGTGTGTCATAGAGTGAATGAAAGATGTAAAGTGTTGGGTGCGTTGAAAGGAGTGATGAAGAATAGAGGGTTGGAAATGAATGTTAAGAAAGTTTTGTATGAGAAAGTGGTTGTACCAATTGTGATGTATGGATCAGAGTTATGGGGTATGAAAGTAAGTGAGAGACAGAAACTAAATGTGTTTGAGATGAAATGCCTGAGGAGTATGATTGGTGTATCTCGGTTGGATAGGGATAGGAATGAAGTGGTGAGAGCAAGAACGGGTGTAAGAAGAGAAATGGCAACTAGTGTAGATATGAATGTTCTGAGATGGTTTGGCCATGTGGAAAGGGTGATAATGAAAGACTGCTGAAAAATATGATGAATACTAGAGTTGATGGGAGATTTGCTAGAGGGAGGCCTAGGTTTGGGTGGATTGATGGAGTAAGGAGTGCCCTGAATGATATTAGGATCGATGTGAGGGAAGCAAGCGAGCATGCTAGGAATATAATGAGTGGCGAGCGATTGTGACGCAGCTCTGATGGGCGTCTGCTGTTACCACGGGGCTGCATCATACAGAGGTAGCCCTGTGGTAGGGGCAGTAGGGGAATTGGCAGTTGTCAAGCAGCACAGGTTGTGGAAGAACCATGAGGATGGGTTGTGGCACTCCAGCAGTGCCATCTGAACAGTCGCTAGGTCCCTTGTCATTACCCATAGAGCAATGTAATCCCCTATTTTGTTTTCTTTTTTTGAAGTCGGATACCCCCATTTTAAAAGGGAAACAGCCAAGGAAGATAAATATATATATATATATATATATATATATATATATATATATATATATATATATATATATATATATATATATATATATATATATATATATATATGTATATATATATATATATATATATATATATATATATATATATATATATATATATATATATATATATATATATATATATATATATATATATATATATATATATATATATATATATATATATATATATATATATATATATATATATATATATATATATATATATTTATGTATATAGGCATATATGTATATATATATATATATATATATATATATATATATATATATATATATATATATATATATATATATATATATATATATATATATATATATATATATATATATATATATATATATATATATATATATATATATATATATATATATATATATATATATATAGTATATATATATATATATATATATATATATATATATATATATATATATATATATATATATATATATATATATATATATATATATATATATATATATATATATATATATATATATATATATATATATATATATATATATATATATATATATATATATATATATATATATATATATATATATATATATATATATATATATATATATATATATATATATATATATATATATATATATATATATATATATATATATATATATATATATATATATATATATATATATATATATATTTATATATATACTTTATGTGTTCGCATATGGAAATGTGTTTATTTTAATATTATTAATGCCTGCATAGCTGAGATTCGAAATAAATATTAAAAATGATGTTAAGAGTGAAGTTAGGAGTTATTGCAATATGAACAAAAATGTATTTAGATAAATGTGTTCAATCCTACTATAGCAGTTAAGCGGTAAGGTTCTTTCTGTTTAAGACCTTCAGTGGCATAGTTGATTGCACCTTGGCACAATAATTGTGTTCCTTATGTTCGAATCCCAATCATGGGTAAAATATAATTATTTTTTTCACATATATTAATGTGTTTCTTTGATTATAGCTGATATTCGAATTAAATGCTAAAAACGAAGCCACAAGTTAGGTGTGGAGAAAGTGTAATAAGAAGATAAAGGCATTCAGAGAGAATGCGTTCAATCCCAGCATATCATTTAAGCTGTAAGGTTTGTTTTTCTTTTAGACCTTCAAGGATGTAGTTGATAGTACCTTGACACAGTTATTATGTGTCATAGGTTCGAGGCCCTGTTCGGTGTAAAATATGATTATTGTTTTCACATATGCCAATGTGTTTCTTTGACTATTATCGATGCCTATATAGCTTAGATTCGAATTGTATGCGATACACAATGCCACGATTAAGGTTATGGAAAATATTATATCACTTTGGCACAGAAATTATGTGTCATATATTCGCGTCCCGATCAGAGGTAAAATATGATTCAGGTTTTCAGCAATTATAATGTTTATTTTTGTTTTTATTATCATTGCCTTTATAGCTGAGTTTCGAATTAAATGCAAAAAAATAAAAAAAGTCTCGAGTGAGATTAGGAGAATCTGTAATATGAACAAAATGACATTCAGATAGAAATAATTTATTCTTAGTATAGCAATTATGCTTTAAGGTGTGTTTCTCTTTTAGACATTAAGTGGTGTAGTTGATAGCACCTTGGCACATTAAGTACGTGTCTTAGATTATAGTCCCAGCCAGGGGTAAAATTTACATAATGTTTTCACATATGGTAAAGTGTGTGTTTTCTTTACTATTATTAATGCCTATATAGCTGAGATTTGAGCTAAATGCAAAAAAACGAAGCCACGAGAGAGGTCTGGTGAAAGCTTCCCCTAACCTCGCTCTGGGCTTCGTTTTTCACATTTAATTCGAATATCAGCTGTATAGGCATTAATAATACTCAAATAAACTCATTGCCATATGTGAAAACATGAATCATGTCTTACGGATAACCGGACTTGTATATAAGTCACATAATTACTGCGCAAAGCCGCTATCAACTACACCATTGAAAGTCTATGAGAGAAACAAACCTTATAGCTTAACTGCTATAATAGCAACAAACGAATTCTTTTAGAATGCCATTTTAGTCATTTTACAGCTTCTCCCAACCTCTCTCGTGGCTTCATTTTTCGCATTTAATTCGAATCTCAGCTGCATAAGCATTAATAATAATCAAATATACACCTTTCTAAATATTTAAGCATGAATCATATTTTACTCCTGTAAAGAACTCATACCTAAGAGACATAATCTTTGTGCCAAGGCGCTGTCAACTACGCCACTGAAGATCTAAAAGAGAAAGAAACCTTACCACTTAACTGATATACTTGGAATTAGCACATTCTATAGGAACGTTTTTTCATATGACAGTTTTTCCTAACCTCACTTGTGACTTTATTTTTCGCATATAATTCGAATCTCAGTTGCATAGGCATTAATTATAACCAAATACACTTATTACTATATGTGAAAACATGAATCATATTTTACATCTGACTGGAACGCGAACCTAAAACACATAATTACTGCATCAAGGTCCAAACTTGAAGCAATGAAGGTCTAAAATAGAAGAACCCTTACAGCTTTACTGCTATTCTAAAAATAAACGAATTCTATCTGAATTGATTTTTGTTTTTATTGCAGCTTCTCTTAAACTCAATCGTTATTTCATTTTTCATATATATTTCGAATCTCAGCTAACAGAGCTATCAATAATAATCAAATAAACACATTATCATATGTGAAAACATGAATCATATTTTAAAGATGACTGCACTCCAACATAAGACACGTAATTAATGTGCCAAGGTGCTATCAACTACACCACTAAAGGTAGTAAAGGAAAAGCAAAAGTTTCATCTTAGCTAGCATAATAGGAATGAACGCATTCTATCATATTACAGCATTTCCTAACCTCACTCGTGGTTTCATTTTTCGGATTTAATTCTAATCTCAGCTGTATAGGCATTAATAATAATCAAACAAACACATTACTAAGTGTGAAAAAAATTCTCATTTATTGGCCCTGACCGTGACTCGAACCTAGGACACATAATTATTGTGCCAAGGCGCGATCAACTACACCACTGAAAGTCTAAAAGCTGAAACAAACCTTACAGCTTAAGTGGTATACTCGGAATGAACGAATTCTATCTGAATGCCTTTTTGTTCATATTACAGCTTCTCCAAACCTTACACGTGACTTTGCTTTTCTCATATAATTCGAATATTAACTGCATAGCTATTAATAAAAATAAAATAAACACATTAGCATATGTGAAAACATGAATCATATTTTACCCCTGACCGGGATTTGAAATTAATACACATAATTTTTGTGGCAAGGCGCTATCAACTATACCACTAAAGGTCTAAAAGAGAAACAAGCCTTACAGCTTAGGTGTTATACTAGGAATGAACGCATTCTATCTGAATGTCGCTTTATTCATTATACAGCTTCTTCTAACCTCACTTGTGGCTTCATTTCTCGCATTTAATTCGAATCTCAGCTGCATTGGCATTAATAATAATCAAATAAACTTATTGCCATATGTGAGCACATGAATCATATTTTCCACTTGACCACGACACCAACTTAAGACATAATTTTTGTACCAAAGCGCTATCTACTAAACCACTGAAGGTCTAAAAGAGAAGCGAATCTTTCACCTTAACTACTTAACTAGGAATGAACTAATCATATCTGAATACCTTTTTGTTCTTATTACAGCTTCTCCTAACCTAACTCTTGGCTTCGGTTTTCGCATTTAATTCGAATCTCAGCTGCAAAGGCATTAATAATTATGAAATAATCACATTATTATATGTGAAAACATGAATCATATTTTACCTCTGAGATGGACATGAACTTTAGACACATAATTACTGCGTCAAGTTGCTATCAACTACACCACTGGAGGTCTATAAGAGAAAAAATCTTTACAGCCTAACTGCTATGCTAGTAATGAACGCATTCTATCTGAATGCCTTTTTGTTCATATTACAGCTTTTCCTAACCTCACTCGTGACTTTGTTTTTCGCATATAATTCGAATCTCATCTGACTAGGCATTAATAAAAAAAATAAACACATTTACTACATGTGAAAACATGAATCATATTTTACATCTGACAGGGAATCAACCCTAACACACATAATTACTGTGCCAAGGCACTATCATCTTTTCTACTGAAGGTCTAAAAGAGAAACAAACCTTACAGCTTAACTGTTAAAATAGGAATGAATGAATTCTATCTGAATGCCTTTTTGTTCATATTACGGATTCTCCTAAACTCACTCGTGGTTTCGTTTTTCGCATTTAATTCGAATCTCAGCTGCATAGCTATTAATAATAATCAAATAAACACATGAACATGTGTGAAAATATGAATTATATTTTACACCTGATCTGGACTTGAAATTAAGACACATTATTATTGTGCCAAGACCCTATCAACTACACCAATGAGGGTCTAAAAGAGAGGCAGACCTTACAGATTAACTGCTATTTACAAATTAATATAACTTTTAACTCGCATATTTTACTGAATATTTATATATTTATTTGCATATTAGGTTATTATTTGATTACTTGTTTAATTAATTGGCTCATCTATAATAAAACAAGTATTCTATTTGTTGATCTAAAGACGTTATTTCTGTGAATATCTGTCCTCTTGCAACGAGTCCTCGCTATATTCTGACTCATAGGGACTTCAGTGTACACCACAGTGAGTAGCTTAATTCTTCTCACACTGATGTGGGAGGAAGTGAGTCCCTTGCTTACTCTAGCATTCATGTTCTGGAGCAGATTATCAAACATCTTACTCGTGTTCCTGACAGCCAAGAAAATGTAGCCAACATTTGTGCTATTTCTTACTTCTAATTGTTCATACTACTCATATTCTTTGCTTTCCCCTCTAGGTAAATCTGACCACTCTGTGATCTCAGTCTCTTCCATTTTCGCTCCCCCTCCATCAATTCCTTCCACTCAGCGCTGCCTTAACACTTTGAACATACCCAACACAATGACTTGCGTAACTTCCTCATTAACTTCCCATAGGATGACTGCTTTCAGTCCCTAAAACCTGATCAGATAGTCCTAAAAGTTACCAAGATCATAACCTTGGGAATGGAAGCGTACATCCCCTACTCTATGAAAACTTTTACTCTGCCTAATCCTTGCCTTGATCGTGCTTGCTCCATTGTTATTCAGGCCAGGAATCGGGCACACCTTTTGCATTAGGTCTCTCCTTCTGATTTAACTTACTCTACTTTTATTACGGCTAGGACTCGCTTTACTGCACAGATTCGAATGTCTAAAGTTTCCTTTATAACAATGAAAGTTGATCATCCAAACTCCTTTCCCACTAACAAATGTTTCTGATCCCTAGCCAAAAACCTCTCCAGAAACCTCTATAGCCCAAGCTTTCTCCTTTTCGTTCATATTAATGGTTCTATAGCTTGCTCTCCCTCTGACAAAACCAGTCTCATTTCTCTGACAACTCTTTAATAAGTGATTCCATCGCATTATTCCCTTACTCTTTTCCCTTCTCTAATCCTATGCCATCTCTGATAATGTCCTTCGTTTAATTTAAATCATTCAGGACAGTCTCTAGCTAACTCTTTATCTTCTCATCCTGATAACCCTACTGTCTTCGAAACTAACGAAACTAACTCTCTTAAGTCTATTAACATATTAGGAATCCAGATAGCCTCTAACTTGTCTTGGGGAAACCAACCAGATTTCTAAATCTGCATCTAAAAAAATTTGAGTTCTGTTTCGTTTTCGTCCTAAATTTAACTCTTTACATTTGCTTAAAGTCTATAAAGGTTTTACCAGTCCATGCGTAGAACACAGCTCGCATATCTGGGGGTCTTCTTATATTAATATCCTTGAAAGGGTTGAGTCTAAGGCAGTCAGAGTAATTAATGATCCCTCCCTCAATATTACTCTAGATTCTCTTTCTCTTCCTGTGAGGAATCATCCCTTTCTCTTTTTTATCGCTACCACTTCCATCGGTGCTCTGATGAGTTGGAGAGTTGTATCCCTCTCCCACTACTGAGGCTATGTAACATTCATCAAGAGGCCTTGTCTCACAAGTACTGTGTGGAGATTTCTAACTCTCTGAATGGTCAGTGCAGCGAATACCTCTACCCATCTGCCTCCTGACTTTGGAACTCAATTCCGATTTTTTCATTCCTAATTCTTATAACTTATCTTTCATCAAAATTTGGATTTATCATCATTTCAGGGCCTGATCCTGCAAAATGTCTATGTCCTCAGTACTTCGATTACTCTTCCAGCATGTCCTTTTTTCTATTGTGAATCACTACTTCATCTTTACCCTTTCCTTAGCCTTTTACTTTTTCTTTGTCATAATGTTTTCTTTGAGCCCAGACCTTTATTGATGAGGATAATTTTCTTACCTGTTCCGGTGTGAAACTCCTCAAGAGAACCTGCTTGAACTGTAGTAAAAAAAAAATAATATCACACAAACTGCGAAAATACGAATTATAAGTTTAAAGGGTAATGACTATTTTGAATAGTCATGAATTTTCCTGTTAAGGATGTATGTTATTAATGTTACCGATCTTATTTCACAGGTAATGGTTGATATCTTTGTATAGAAAAGACATATAATATACCTAATTTGAGGTATAACTTTTCTGTAAAGACGACTTTTCTTCGGAGCAGGAATGTTATCTACAACAAAAGTGATGCATCACATTGTTGCAATCTTTGAAACATTTACAAATTGAGATTACTTCATGTCTTGATTTAAATTGACCTCTATTGTAGTTTTTGGACCTAAAGCATTTTCCAAATTAAAGATTTTCAGAGTAGTAGATAAAACCCTGAGATGCAATTAGCACTGATTATGAGAAAGAGGCGGAGAGTATGTATTATAAATATGAGATATATCTCGTCTGTTGAAAAGACTTTTCCACAAAGCAAAATACTTGGAATATTTGGAACATGTAAATACTGAAGTTCAATCATATACTGATACTATATTTTCTCTTAGTTTATTACCGGACCTTAAGTGTCATTCCAATTTGTGATTTTCATATTAATATGATAAATCTTGTGATGGAATGGAAACTGAGGTGTAGAAATAAATGCGGTTGATAATTTCCCCTATAACATGAGTAATAACACTAATTCCAATGTAATATTAATTCATGGCCTCCTATAGTGAGCTCTCTATGTCATTTTGGTTTAAATATTATGCCGACACCCAGTCTTTTTATAATGGTTTAATATTACTTGAAGTTTTACTTCATTTTATATTTGCTTATGTGTAGTTAAGCTTTTATTGCAGTTTATCAATGTACTGAGGACGCCAACTCTATGTAAAGTGGGTGACTTCATCAAAGCACAGAAACATCATCTAGAAGAACCAGCAGCACCAACTCTAAGATCATTGCACCTTGGAGACAAAGGAAATCCAAAAGTTCCTTTCACCAGCACCACAACGCTGCTTGAGTGGCCAGTGTACACTTCCTTGGGTACAATGAAGATATGCCTGGCTTGCTCTAACTACATTATCTTACAGCAACTCCACCTCAAGGTAAAGGATGTCATAGTTTTAATTTAAATCAAATCTGTTGAGTACCATGAAAAACCCCTCGTGTATATTTACTATCCTTGAACAGTCATTATTTACTCCACTCTCTTTTAGAAACTTAGAAAAAAAAAAAAAAAAAAAAAAAAAAAAAAAAAAATATATATATATATATATATATATATATATATATATATATATATATATATATATATATATATATATATATATATATGTAGTCGCCGTGGCTCAGTCGGTATCGTCTCCGACTCTGACGCGTCAGGTCGAGGGTTCGCACCCCGTCACGGTCTGAGGTTAGCAAAGGCATGCACTCAGCGTAAGGATTACATCTGCCAAAACAAGTCCTTCGCAAGAAGGCAACCGTCCTAGCCCTTGGTTGATAAGGGAGTCCGTGACGTAAAAACCGGAACCGAACCATATATATATATATATATATATATATATATATATATATATATATATATATATATATATATATATATATATATATATATATATATATATATATATATATATATATATATATATATATATATATATATATATATATATATATATATATATATATATATATATATATATATATATATATATATATATATATATATATATATATATATATATATATATATATATATATATATATATATATATATATATATATATATATATATATATATATATATATATATATATATATATATATATATATATATATATATATATATATATATATATATATATATATATATATATATATATATATATATATATATATATATATATATATATATATATATATATATATATATATATATATATATATATATATATATATATATATATATATATATATATATATATATATATATATATATATATATATATATATATATATATATATATATATATATATATATATATATATATATATATATATATATATATATATATATATATATATATATATATATATATATATATATATATATATATATATATATATATATATATATATATATATATATATATATATATATATATATATATATATATATATATATATATATATATATATATATATATATATATATATATATATATATATATATATTTATATATATACGCACACACACACACACACACACACACACACACACACACACACATATATATATATATATATATATATATATATATATATATATATATATATATATATATATATATATATATATATATATATATATATATATATATATATATATATATATATATATATATATATATATATATATATATATATATATATATATATATATATATATATATATATATATATATATATATATATATATATATATATATATATATATATATATATATATATATATATATATATATATATATATATATATATATATATATATATATATATATATATATATATATATATATATATATATATATATATATATATATATATATATATATATATATATATATATATATATATATATATATATATATATATATATATATATATATATATATATATATATATATATATATATATATATATATATATATATATATATATATATATATATATATATATATATATATATATATATATATATATATATATATATATATATATATATATATATATATATATATATATATATATATATATATATATATATATATATATATATATATATATATATATATATATATATATATATATATATATATATATATATATATATATATATATATATATATATATATATATATATATATATATATATATATATATATATATATATATATATATATATATATATATATATATATATATATATATATATATATATATATATATATATATATATATATATATATATATATATATATATATATATATATATATATATATATATATATATATATATATATATATATATATATATATATATATATATATATATATATATATATATATATATATATATATATATATATATATATATATATATATATATATATATATATATATATATATATATATATATATATATATATATATATATATATATATATATATATATATATATATATATATATATATATATATATATATATATATATATATATATATATATATATATATATATATATATATATATATATATATATATATATATATATATATATATATATATATATATATATATATATATATATATATATATATATATATATATATATATATATATATATATATATATATATATATATATATATATATATATATATATATATATATATATATATATATATATATATATATATATATATATATATATATATATATATATATATATATATATATATATATATATATATATATATATATATATATATATATATATATATATATATATATATATATATATATATATATATATATATATATATATATATATATATATATATATATATATATATATATATATATATATATATATATATATATATATATATATATATATATATATATATATATATATATATATATATATATATATATATATATATATATATATATATATATATATATATATATATATATATATATATATATATATATATATATATATATATATATAT
>JAXCGZ010004295.1:47500-50000 GCA_037179515.1 Halocaridina rubra
AAGTACTCTGTCTTCTTCCTGTGATTTTCTGTCCTCTATCCTCCATCACTCTTCTCCACTCCTCAAGCTTCTCCTCCAGTACCTTTCGTCTCTTGCTACAAAGTACAAAGTCATCTGCAAAGAGCATACACCATGGTGACTGATCTCTAATACCCTGGGTTACTACATCCAAGACCAGATCAAATAGATATGGACTCAAAGCAGACCCTTGATGCAGACCAACATTTACTGTGAGACTTTTCGTCAAGCGCACACTACTCTTAACATTTGCCTCTGCCCTCTCATACATATCTTGGATGATTCTTACATATTTCTCGGGGACTCCCTTTTCTCTAATACACCTCCACACCTCTTGTCGTGGTACTCGATCATATGCCTTTTCCAGGTCAATAAAGACCATATGCAGTCCTTTCTGTTTCTCCAGATGCTTTTTCCATCGTTTGTCTCAAGGCAAATATGGCATCCATTGTCCCTCTTCCAGGCATGCAGCCAAACTGCTCATCCTCAATTGTCGTTACTTCTCTGAGTCTCCTCTCTATGATCTTTTCCCATGCCTTTATAGTATGACTTAACAACTTTATACCTCTATAGATTCCACACTCCTGAATGTCTCCCTTCCCTTTATAGATTGGGAGGATTAGGCTTCCTCTCCACTCCTCTGGCATCTTTTCGTGACTAAAGATCTTTTGCATTAAGTTCCACAAGATATCTATGCCTTCCTCTCCAAGACTCTTCCATACCTCCGCTGGCATCTTATCAGGTCCTGCTGCGTTTCCATTTTTCATTTTCCTTACTGTCCGCTCTACCTCTCTTCTAGCCACTGTTGTTGTAACTGCTTCATTTGGAAGTCCATCTTCAAATAGTGCTCATGGGTTCTCTTTATTTAGTAATATTTCAAAATAACTTTCCCCTCTGCATTTTATTTCATCCTCTTCTGCTAGGACTACTCCATGGTTATCCTTTATTTGTCTTACTTGGATCAGGACCTAAGATGCAGCATCTCGGGCCTTGGCAATTCGCCATATTTTCTTCTCTCCTTCTGATATTTCCAGCTCTTCATAGACTTCATTCAATGTCTCTGCCTTTGCTTTTGCTACTGCTCTCTTTGCCTCCTTCTTTGCCAGCTTGTACTCTTCTTTATCCTGCTCCAGGCCTGATAAATCTGCCTTTTTCTTAGCTTCTTTCTTGTTCTTCACCCATTCTTGCACTTCCTCATTCCACCACCATGACTCTTTATCATTTTGGGGTTTCCTTCCAAATGGTTTTCCAAGTACCTCCTCACCAACCCTCAAAATCACCTTACTAATCTCTGTCCACCATTCTTGTACATCCTCATGCAACCTTATCGCTTCCAATACTCTTCCCTTAAACATAGCTCTCAGCTCTGCATCTTTCAATCTCCACCACTTTATCTTTGGGTCCATCCTCGGTTTCTTACTTTTCCTGCATTTCCTGAGCCTGCAATCAGTTACTACTCTCCTATGTTGCACTGCTACACTTTCCCCATTTATTACTTTACAGTTGCCAATCTCCTTCAGATGGTCTCTCCTACACAACAATAAATCTATCTGGCTCTCCCTCAAACCACTACTGTATGTAATCAATCTGTTTTCCTTTTTCTCAAAGAATGTGTTGACCAATGCCAGATCAAATGCCACTGCAAAATCAACCACTCTCTCTCCCCCCTCATTTCTCTCGCCCACCCCCCAGCCCCCATGAACTCTACCTATCCCATCCCTCCCAATTCGCAAGTGGCCATATAGATCTCCTCTCAAAATTACCCTCTCCCTTACAGGAATTGTTCTAAGCTCCTGGTCCATTTCCTCCCAAAATACATTCCTCTCCTCCATTGTACAAGCAGTTTGTGGGGCATAGGCACATACCAAATTGACTACCGTTTCTCCCAGTCCCAGCTTTAAACTCACAATTCTGCCACTTTTTCTATTCACACCAAGTAAGTTTTCCTTCAGGTCTTTGGATAGTATTATTCCTATACCATTCCTCCCTTCCTCATTTTCTCCACTATAGAACAATTTGCAACCCTCACCCAGCTCTCTCGCCTTCTTTCCTTTCCACCTGGTCTCCTGCACAAACAGCACTCCAATTCTCCTCCTCTCCATCAGGTCCACCAATTCTCACCCCTTCCCAGTCATCGTCCCCACATTAAAAGTGCCCACCTGCAGCACCTCATCTGACACTCTTCCTCGAGCTTGCCTCTTTAACCCAGTCCGCCCATGACTGGTTAGCCCTTGCTGTCTTTCCGGAAGGGTCAGGTGGAGCTCCAACGTGTCGCCTAAGGGAAACGCCCTAGTATGGTGACTTTAATTCTCGTTATCTGTACTGGCCATATTTTGGTTTTGGCAGAGTTTTTATGGCCGGATGCCCTTCCTGCCGCCAACCCTCCACATTTTCCCGGGCTTGGGACCGGCACCAAGTTGAGGCTGGCTTGCCCCCCTCAGTGGCTGGGTTCACACTTACATATAGAAACACTAAAAGTTAC
>JAXCGZ010004295.1:55000-59968 GCA_037179515.1 Halocaridina rubra
CCATGAAATTATCAAATAAGCACATTACATATGTGAAAACATGAATCATTTTTTACCCCGACCGGGACTCGAACCTAGGACTTATGATTACTAAGTCAAGGCGCTACCACTACACCACAGAAGGTTAAAAGGAACCCAACCTTATAGCTTATATCTGCTATACTTAGGAATGAACGCATTCTAACTGAATGCCACTATGTTCATATTACAGATTCCCCAACCTCACTCGTGGCTTCATTTTAGCATTTAATTCAATTCCCAATCTCATTCGGGCCATGAAATTATCAAATAAGCACATTACATATGTGAAAACATGAATCATTTTTTACCCCGACCGGGACTCGAACCTAGGACTTATGATTACTAAGTCAAGGCGCTACCACTACACCACAGAAGGTTAAAAGGAACCCAACCTTATAGCTTATATCTGCTATACTTAGGAATGAACGCATTCTAACTGAATGCCACTATGTTCATATTACAGATTCCCCAACCTCACTCGTGGCTTCATTTTAGCATTTAATTCAATTCCCAATCTCATTCGGGCCATGAAATTATCAAATAAGCACATTACATATGTGAAAACATGAATCATTTTTTACCCCGACCGGGACTCGAACCTAGGACTTATGATTACTAAGTCAAGGCGCTAAGACTACACCACAGAAGGTTAAAAGGAACCCAACCTTATAGCTTATATCTGCTATACTTAGGAATGAACGCATTCTAACTGAATGCCACTATGTTCATATTACAGATTCCCCAACCTCACTCGTGGCTTCATTTTAGCATTTAATTCAATTCCCAATCTCATTCGGGCCATGAAATTATCAAATAAGCACATTACATATGTGAAAACATGAATCATTTTTTACCCCGACCGGGACTCGAACCTAGGACTTATGATTACTAAGTCAAGGCGCTACCACTACACCACAGAAGGTTAAAAGGAACCCAACCTTATAGCTTATATCTGCTATACTTAGGAATGAACGCATTCTAACTGAATGCCACTATGTTCATATTACAGATTCCCCAACCTCACTCGTGGCTTCATTTTAGCATTTAATTCAATTCCCAATCTCATTCGGGCCATGAAATTATCAAATAAGCACATTACATATGTGAAAACATGAATCATTTTTTACCCCGACCGGGACTCGAACCTAGGACTTATGATTACTAAGTCAAGGCGCTACCACTACACCACAGAAGGTTAAAAGGAACCCAACCTTATAGCTTATATCTGCTATACTTAGGAATGAACGCATTCTAACTGAATGCCACTATGTTCATATTACAGATTCCCCAACCTCACTCGTGGCTTCATTTTAGCATTTAATTCAATTCCCAATCTCATTCGGGCCATGAAATTATCAAATAAGCACATTACATATGTGAAAACATGAATCATTTTTTACCCCGACCGGGACTCGAACCTAGGACTTATGATTACTAAGTCAAGGCGCTACCACTACACCACAGAAGGTTAAAAGGAACCCAACCTTATAGCTTATATCTGCTATACTTAGGAATGAACGCATTCTAACTGAATGCCACTATGTTCATATTACAGATTCCCCAACCTCACTCGTGGCTTCATTTTAGCATTTAATTCAATTCCCAATCTCATTCGGGCCATGAAATTATCAAATAAGCACATTACATATGTGAAAACATGAATCATTTTTTACCCCGACCGGGACTCGAACCTAGGACTTATGATTACTAAGTCAAGGCGCTACCACTACACCACAGAAGATTAAAAGGAACCCAACCTTATAGCTTATATCTGCTATACTTAGGAATGAACGCATTCTAACTGAATGTCACTTTGTTCATATTACAGATTCCCCAACCTCACTCGTGGCTTCATTTTAGCATTTAATTCAATTCCCAATCTCATTCGGGCCATGAAATTATCAAATAAGCACATTACATATGTGAAAACATGAATCATTTTTTACCCCGACCGGGACTCGAACCTAGGACTTATGATTACTAAGTCAAGGCGCTACCACTACACCACAGAAGGTTAAAAGGAACCCAACCTTATAGCTTATATCTGCTATATTTAGGAATGAACGCATTCTAACTGAATGCCACTATGTTCATATTACAGATTCCCCAACCTCACTCGTGGCTTCATTTTAGCATTTAATTCAATTCCCAATCTCATTCGGGCCATGAAATTATCAAATAAGCACATTACATATGTGAAAACATGAATCATTTTTTACCCCGACCGGGACTCGAACCTAGGACTTATGATTACTAAGTCAAGGCGCTACCACTACACCACAGAAGGTTAAAAGGAACCCAACCTTATAGCTTATATCTGCTATACTTAGGAATGAACGCATTCTAACTGAATGCCACTATGTTCATATTACAGATTCCCCAACCTCACTCGTGGCTTCATTTTAGCATTTAATTCAATTCCCAATCTCATTCGGGCCATGAAATTATCAAATAAGCACATTACATATGTGAAAACATGAATCATTTTTTACCCCGACCGGGACTCGAACCTAGGACTTATGATTACTAAGTCAAGGCGCTACCACTACACCACAGAAGGTTAAAAGGAACCCAACCTTATAGCTTATATCTGCTATACTTAGGAATGAACGCATTCTAACTGAATGCCACTATGTTCATATTACAGATTCCCCAACCTCACTCGCGGCTTCATTTTAGCATTTAATTCAATTCCCAATCTCATTCGGGCCATGAAATTATCAAATAAGCACATTACATATGTGAAAACATGAATCATTTTTTACCCCGACCGGGACTCGAACCTAGGACTTATGATTACTAAGTCAAGGCGCTACCACTACACCACAGAAGGTTAAAAGGAACCCAACCTTATAGCTTATATCTGCTATACTTAGGAATGAACGCATTCTAACTGAATGCCACTATGTTCATATTACAGATTCCCCAACCTCACTCGTGGCTTCATTTTAGCATTTAATTCAATTCCCAATCTCATTCGGGCCATGAAATTATCAAATAAGCACATTACATATGTGAAAACATGAATCATTTTTTACCCCGACCGGGACTCGAACCTAGGACTTATGATTACTAAGTCAAGGCGCTACCACTACACCACAGAAGATTAAAAGGAACCCAACCTTATAGCTTATATCTGCTATACTTAGGAATGAACGCATTCTAACTGAATGTCACTATGTTCATATTACAGATTCCCCAACCTCACTCGTGGCTTCATTTTAGCATTTAATTCAATTCCCAATCTCATTCGGGCCATGAAATTATCAAATAAGCACATTACATATGTGAAAACATGAATCATTTTTTACCCCGACCGGGACTCGAACCTAGGACTTATGATTACTAAGTCAAGGCGCTACCACTACACCACAGAAGGTTAAAAGGAACCCAACCTTATAGCTTATATCTGCTATACTTAGGAATGAACGCATTCTAACTGAATGCCACTATGTTCATATTACAGATTCCCCAACCTCACTCGTGGCTTCATTTTAGCATTTAATTCAATTCCCAATCTCATTCGGGCCATGAAATTATCAAATAAGCACATTACATATGTGAAAACATGAATCATTTTTTACCCCGACCGGGACTCGAACCTAGGACTTATGATTACTAAGTCAAGGCGCTACCACTACACCACAGAAGGTTAAAAGGAACCCAACCTTATAGCTTATATCTGCTATACTTAGGAATGAACGCATTCTAACTGAATGCCACTATGTTCATATTACAGATTCCCCAACCTCACTCGTGGCTTCATTTTAGCATTTAATTCAATTCCCAATCTCATTCGGGCCATGAAATTATCAAATAAGCACATTACATATGTGAAAACATGAATCATTTTTTACCCCGACCGGGACTCGAACCTAGGACTTATGATTACTAAGTCAAGGCGCTACCACTACACCACAGAAGGTTAAAAGGAACCCAACCTTATAGCTTATATCTGCTATACTTAGGAATGAACGCATTCTAACTGAATGCCACTATGTTCATATTACAGATTCCCCAACCTCACTCGTGGCTTCATTTTAGCATTTAATTCAATTCCCAATCTCATTCGGGCCATGAAATTATTAAATAAGCACATTACATATGTGAAAACATGAATCATTTTTTACCCCGACCGGGACTCGAACCTAGGACTTATGATTACTAAGTCAAGGCGCTACCACTACACCACAGAAGATTAAAAGGAACCCAACCTTATAGCTTATATCTGCTATACTTAGGAATGAACGCATTCTAACTGAATGTCACTATGTTCATATTACAGATTCCCCAACCTCACTCGTGGCTTCATTTTAGCATTTAATTCAATTCCCAATCTCATTCGGGCCATGAAATTATCAAATAAGCACATTACATATGTGAAAACATGAATCATTTTTTACCCCGACCGGGACTCGAACCTAGGACTTATGATTACTAAGTCAAGGCGCTACCACTACACCACAGAAGGTTAAAAGGAACCCAACCTTATAGCTTATATCTGCTATACTTAGGAATGAACGCATTCTAACTGAATGCCACTATGTTCATATTACAGATTCCCCAACCTCACTCGTGGCTTCATTTTAGCATTTAATTCAATTCCCAATCTCATTCGGGCCATGAAATTATCAAATAAGCACATTACATATGTGAAAACATGAATCATTTTTTACCCCGACCGGGACTCGAACCTAGGACTTATGATTACTAAGTCAAGGCGCTACCACTACACCACAGAAGGTTAAAAGGAACCCAACCTTATAGCTTATATCTGCTATACTTAGGAATGAACGCATTCTAACTGAATGCCACTATGTTCATATTACAGATTCCCCAACCTCACTCGTGGCTTCATTTTAGCATTTAATTCAATTCCCAATCTCATTCGGGCCATGAAATTATCAAATAAGCACATTACATATGTGAAAATATGAATCATTTTTT
>JAXCGZ010004296.1:0-25000 GCA_037179515.1 Halocaridina rubra
AGAGGGTTAGAGTAAGACACTCAGTGTCTGAATGGAGAAGAGTTAGTAGTGGAGTTCCACAGGGTTCAGTTTTAGGGCCACTTTTGTTCCTTGTATATGTAAATGACCTACCAGAGTCTGTAAATTCATTCATGAATATGTTTGCAGATGATGCAAAGATTGTGAAGAAAGTAGGAAACGAGAACAATGGTAGAGAACTTCAGGAGGATCTAAATAATCTGCATGAGTGGTCAGAAAAGTGGCTAATGAAATTCAATACTTCAAAATGTAAGGTAATGAGAATGGGTATAAGTGTAAGAAGGCCCAAGCTTGACTACTCGGTGGCTGGAGTACAACTTGAAGAGACAGAAAATGAGAGAGATCTAGGAGTAAACATACTGGCAGATTTCTCTCCAGAAATACATATAAATGGCATAGTAAGGGCAGCATATGCATTCTTATCAAATGTAAGGGTAGCCTTCAGGCACATGGACAAGGAAATGTTCAGAAATATTTATGTAACCTATGTGAGGCCAAAACTCGAATATGCAGCCCCCTTTTGGAATCCGCACTTGAAAAAGCACATAGCTAAGCTTGAAAAAGTTCAAAGACATGCCACGAAACTGGTGCCAGAAATACGCAATCTCAGTTATGATGAGAGGCTGAGGGTAGACTTACCATCACTCGAAGCTAGAAGAGTAAGGGGGGATATGGTGACAGTCTTTAAATTCCTTCATGGTTATGATAGAGTGGATAGGGATCGATATTTCGATATGGCTGGCTCTAGAACTAGAGGTCATAGTTTGAAGCTTGGTAAGAAAACTTCTTTGCAGGATGTAAGGAAATACTTTTTCAGTGTAAGAGTAGTTGATAATTGGAATTTGCTAAGCGAGGAGGTAGTTAATGCTATCTGAATCCATAGTTTTAAGGACAGGTATGATAAGTATCACTAAGTCTAAAATGGAACCGATCAGGAGACGGGAAGATACGAGCTTTGGGCTCTTTCCCGTAAGCACAATTAGGTAATCACAATTAGGTAATCACACACACACACACACACACACACACACACACACACACACACACACACACACACAAGAGCAAGAAATGACTACCTAAGTAAAAGGAGAGAGGCAGAGAAAGATTATGAGAGGGACATCACCAGGAAGGCTAAAGAAAATCCCAAGCTTTTCCACAGCTTTATCAGAGGAAAACTGAAGGTAAAAGAACAGGTTTTAAGGCTAAAGAGAGCAGATGGAAGCATCACTGAGACGGACGAAGAGATCTGCAAAGAATTGAACAAGGAGTTTCAGTCAGTATTTACAGTAGAAAATACCCCACCCCCTCAGATTGCAGTGATAGAAGCTCAAGGGCCGGTATTAGAGAACATCAACCTTACAGCCACAGAGGTATGCAAAGCGCTGATGGATTTAGATGTTCATAAAGCTACAGGTCCTGATGACATATCCCCTCATGTGCTTAAAAAATGTGCAAACACAATATCAGTGGCACTAAGTATCATATTTAAGGAGTCATTGGAGTCGGGGGAGATTCCAAGATGCTGGAAACAAGCAAATGTGATACCTATCTTCAAAAAGGGAAGGAGGGATACGGCTCTGAACTATAGACCAGTTTCCTTGACCAGCATAGTTTGCAAACTTATGGAGAAACTACTAAGGAAACATATCTCTCTTCACTTGGAATCCTTCAACTTTTTGTCAGTGAGGCAACATGGCTTCAGAGAAGGAAGATCAACAGTAACAAACTTATTAGAATTTTATGATGAGGTAAGCCAAATCTTACAGGAAAGAGAGGGCTGGGCAGATTGCATATTCCTAGACTTCCAGAAAGCGTTTGACACTGTTCCACATGGGAGACTTATTAGGAAGCTGCAATCAATGGCTAGAATAGGTGGAAATGTCTTGGAATGGATAAAAACTTACTTAGAAGGAAGGGAACAGAGGGTTAGAGTAAGACACTCAGTGTCTGAATGGAGAAGAGTTAGTAGTGGAGTTCCACAGGGTTCAGTTTTAGGGCCACTTTTGTTCCTTGTATATGTAAATGACCTACCAGAGTCTGTAAATTCATTCATGAATATGTTTGCAGATGATGCAAAGATTGTGAAGAAAGTAAAAAACGAGAACAATGGTAGAGAACTTCAGGAGGATCTAAATAATCTGCATGAGTGGTCAGAAAAGTGGCTAATGAAATTCAATACCTCAAAATGTAAGGTAATGAGAATGGGTACAAGTGCAAGAAGGCCCAAGCTTGACTACTCGGTGGCTGGAGTACAACTTCAAGAGACAGAAAATGAGAAAGATCTAGGAGTAAACATACTGGCAGATTTGTCTCCAGAAATACATATAAATGGCGTAGTAAGGGCAGCATATGCATTCTTATCAAATGTAAGGGTAGCCTTCAGGCACATGGACAAGGAAATGTTCAGAAATATTTATGTAACCTATGTGAGGCCAAAACTCGAATATGCAGCCCCCTTTTGGAATCCGCACTTGAAAAAGCACATAGCTAAGCTTGAAAAAGTTCAAAGACATGCCACGAAACTGGTGCCAGAAATACGCAATCTCGGTTATGATGAGAGGCTGAGGGAATTAGACTTGCCATCACTCGAAGCTAGAAGAGTAAGGGGGGATATGGTGACAGTCTTTAAATTCCTTCATGGTTATGATAGAGTGGATAGGGATCGATATTTTGATATGGCTGGCTCTAGAACTAGAGGTCATAGTTTGAAGCTTCGGAAGAAAACTTGTTTGCAGGATGTAAGGAAATACTTTTTCAGTGTAAGAGTAGTTGATAATTGGAATTCGCTAAGCGAGGAGGTAGTTAATGCTACCTCAATCCATAGTTTTAAGGACAGGTATGATAAGTATCACTAAGTCTAAAAATGGAACCGATGAGGAGACGGGAAGATACGAGCTTTGGGCTCTTTCCCGTAAACACAATTAGGTAATCACAATTAGGTAATCACACACACACACACACACACACACACACACACACACACACACACACAGTAAGGCAGATATAGTAGCAATTACAGAGACTAAGTTGAGTGAGGACATAAGCAGTGTCAGTTTTTCCTAAGGGTTTCAGAATACTAAGGGTTGAAAGATCTGAGAGGACTGGTGGAGGGATAGCACTGCTCATAAGTGAAAGGATTCAAGTCGAAGAAATAAACTTGGCTATAGAAAGTGAGTTCAAGGAATTTCTTGTTGCTCGCATAAATACTGGGTCAGAGAGCATTATAATAACTGTTGTATACAACCCACCAAGGAACCAAAATAGGCTTGAAGTTTATGAGGAAAGTCATATAGGTACTATTGAAGTCATAAACTCAGTTGTTAACATGGCATGGGAAAAAAAATGTAGGATTTTGATTATGGGAGACTTTAATCATAAAGAGATAGATTGGATAAATCTTGACCCACACAGTGGTGAGGACTCATTCGGGGCAAGATTCCTAGATTGCGTACAAGGGAATTTCCTACACCAACATGTAATGGAACCAACAAGGGCCAGGGGTGGGGATGAGCCATCACTACTTGATCTAGTGTTCACAGATAATGTGTTGGATATTGAAAAAATTGAGTATTAACCACCAATTGGAAAGAGTGACCACTGTGATTACCTAATTGTGATTACCTAATTGTGTTTACGGGAAAGAGCCCAAAGCTCGTATCTTCCCGTCTCCTGATCGGTTCCATTTTTAGACTTAGTGATACTTATCATACCTGTCCTTAAAACTATGGATTGAGGTAGCATTAACTACCTCCTCGCTTAGCGAATTCCAATTATCAACTACTCTTACACTGAAAAAGTATTTCCTTACATCCTGCAAACAAGTTTTCTTCCGAAGCTTCAAACTATGACCTCTAGTTCTAGAGCCAGCCATATCGAAATATCGATCCCTATCCACTCTATCATAACCATGAAGGAATTTAAAGACTGTCACCATATCCCCCCTTACTCTTCTAGCTTCGAGTGATGGCAAGTCTAATTCCCTCAGCCTCTCATCATAACCGAGATTGCGTATTTCTGGCACCAGTTTCGTGGCATGTCTTTGAACTTTTTCAAGCTTAGCTATGTGCTTTTTCAAGTGCGGATTCCAAAAGGGGGCTGCATATTCGAGTTTTGGCCTCACATAGGTTACATAAATATTTCTGAACATTTCCTTGTCCATGTGCCTGAAGGCTACCCTTACATTTGATAAGAATGCATATGCTGCCCTTACTACGCCATTTATATGTATTTCTGGAGACAAATCTGCCAATAAGTTTACTCCTAGATCTCTCTCATTTTCTGTCTCCTGAAGTTGTACTCCAGCCACCGAGTAGTCAAGCTTGGGCCTTCTTGCACTTGAACCCATTCTCATTACCTTACATTTTGAGGTATTGAATTTCATTAGCCACTTTTCTGACCACTCATGCAGATTATTTAGATCCTCCTGAAGTTCTCTACCATTGTTCTCGTTTTTTACTTTCTTCACAATCTTTGCATCATCTGCAAACATATTCATGAATGAATTTACAGACTCTGGTAGGTCATTTACATATACAAGGAACAAAAGTGGCCCTAAAACTGAACCCTGTGGAACTCCACTACTAACTCTTCTCCATTCAGACACTGAGTGTCTTACTCTAACCCTCTGTTCCCTTCCTTCTAAGTAAGTTTTTATCCATTCCAAGACATTTCCACCTATTCTAGCCATTGATTGCAGCTTCCTAATAAGTCTCCCATGTGGAACAGTGTCAAACGCTTTCTGGAAGTCTAGGAATATGCAATCTGCCCAGCCCTCTCTTTCCTGTAAGATTTGGCTTACCTCATCATAAAATTCTAATAAGTTTGTTACTGTTGATCTTCCTTCTCTGAAGCCATGTTGCCTCACTGACAAAAAGTTGAAGGATTCCAAGTGAAGAGAGATATGTTTCCTTAGTAGTTTCTCCATAAGTTTGCAAACTATGCTGGTCAAGGAAACTGGTCTATAGTTCAGAGCCGTATCCCTCCTTCCCTTTTTGAAGATAGGTATCACATTTGCTTGTTTCCAGCATCTTGGAATCTCCCCCGACTCCAATGACTCCTTAAATATGATACTTAGTGCCACTGATATTGTGTTTGCGCATTTTTTAAGCACATGAGGGGATATGTCATCAGGACCTGTAGCTTTATGAACATCTAAATCCATCAGCGCTTTGCATACCTCTGTGGCTGTAAGGTTGATGTTCTCTAATACCGGCCCTTGAGCTTCTATCACTGCAATCTGAGGGGGTGGGGTATTTTCTACTGTAAATACTGACTGAAACTCCTTGTTCAATTCTTTGCAGATCTCTTCGTCCGTCTCAGTGATGCTTCCATCCGCTCTCTTTAGCCTTAAAACCTGTTCTTTTACCTTCAGTTTTCCTCTGATAAAGCTGTGGAAAAGCTTGGGATTTTCTTTAGCCTTCCTGGTGATGTCCCTCTCATAATCTTTCTCTGCCTCTCTCCTTTTACTTAGGTAGTCATTTCTTGCTCTTTTGTAGGTTTGCCAGGCATTTATGTTTTTTCTCCTCCTATACCTTTTCCAGCATTTGTCTCTCCACTCCTTAGCTCTTTTACACCCATTATCGAACCATTTCTCTCTGGCATGAATTACACCTACTTTGGTGACAGGTATGCAGCAATCTACTATCTTCCCATATTTCTCACAAAAGATGTCATACATTTCTTGTACAGATTTGTTGTAAAATAAGGTTCTCCAGTCAATAACTGCAAAAAACTCATTCATTTTGATGTAATCTCCTTTCTGATAGTTCCTCCTCATGTCCTCAGTGCCTCTACTCTCAGGAAGAATGTCTTCAATGATATACTCCATCAACAACACACAGTGGTCACTCTTTCCAATTGGTGGTTCATACTCAATATTTTCAATATCCAACACATTATCTGTGAACACCAGATCAAGTAGTGATGGCTCATCCCCACCCCTGGCTCTTGTTGGTTCCATTACATGTTGGTGTAGGAAATTCCCTTGTACGCAATCTAGGAATCTTGCCCCAAAGGAGTCCTCACCACTGTGTGAGTCAAGATTTATCCAATCTATCTCTTTATGATTAAAGTCTCCCATAATCAAAATCCTACATTTTTTCTCCCGCGCCATGTTAACAACTGAGTTTATGACTTCAATCGTACCTATATGACTTTCCTCATAAATTTCAAGCCTATTTTGGTTCCTTGGTGGGTTGTATACAACAGTTATTATAATGCTCTCTGACCCAGTATTTATGCGAGCAACAAGAAATTCCCTGAACTCACTTTCTATAGCCAAGTTTATCTCTTCAACTTGAATCCTCTCACTTATGAGCAGTGCTATCCCTCCACCAGTCCTCTCAGATCTTTCGACCCTTAGTATTCTGAAGCCCTTAGGAAAAACTGTGACACTGTTTATGTCCTCACTCAACTTAGTCTCTGTAATTGCTACTATATCTGCCTTACTGTTGTGAATCCTATCTTTTAATTCTACTGCCTTACCAGCTAATCCATCAGCATTTGTGTATAACAATCTTAATGAGGCCCCATCCCCTGATCTTCTGTCATTATCTTCTTTATCTCCCCTTTGTCTGGAAGTATATCATTGAAGATATTCTTCCTGAGAGTAGAGGCACTGAGGACATGAGGAGGAACTATCCGAAAGGAGATTACATCAAAATGAATGAGCTTTTTGCAGTTATTGACTGGAGAACCTTATTTTACAACAAATCTGTACAAGAAATGTATGACATCTTTTGTGAGAAATATGGGAAGATAGTAGATTGCTGCATACCTGTCATCAAAGTAGGTGTAATTCATGCCAGAGAGAAATGGTTTGATAATGGGTGTAAAAGAGCTAAGGAGTGGAGAGACAAATGCTGGAAAAGGTATAGGAGGAGAAAAAACATAAATGCCTGGCAAACCTACAAAAGAGCAAGAAATGACTACCTAAGTAAAAGGAGAGAGGCAGAGAGAGACTATGAGAGGGACATCACCAGGAAGGCTAAAGAAAATCCCAAGCTTTTCCACAGCTTTATCAGAGGAAAACTGAAGGTAAAAGAACAGGTTTTAAGGCTAAAGAGAGCGGATGGAAGCATCACTGAGACGGATGAAGAGATCTGCAAAGAATTGAACAAGGAGTTTCAGTCAATATTTACAGTAGATAATACCCCACCCCCTCAGATTGCAGTGATAGAAGCTCAAGGGCTGGTATTAGAGAACATCAACCTTACAGCCACAGAGGTATGCAAAGCGCTGATGGATTTAGATGTTCATAAAGCTACAGGTCCTGATGACATATCCCCTCATGTGCTTAAAAAATGCGCAAACACAATATCAGTGGCACTAAGTATCATATTTAAGGAGTCACTGGAGTCGGGGGAGATTCCAAGATGCTGGAAACAAGCAAATATGATACCTATCTTCAAAAAGGGAAGGAGGGATACGGCTCTGAACTATAGACCAGTTTCCTTGACCAGCATAGTTTGCAAAGTTATGGAGAAACTACTAAGGAAACATATCTCTCTTCACTTGGAATCCTTCAACTTTTTGTCAATGAGGCAACATGGCTTCAGAGAAGGTAGATCAACAGTAACAAAGTTATTAGAATTTTATGATGAGGTAAGCCAAATCTTACAGGAAAGAGAGGGCTGGGCAGATTGCATATTCCTAGACTTCCAGAAAGCGTTTGACACTTCCACATGGGAGACTTAATAGGAAGCTGCAATCAATGGCTAGAATAGGTGGAAATGTTTTGGAATGGATAAAAACTTACCTAGAAGGAAGGGAACAGAGGGTTAGAGTAAGACACTCAGTGTCTGAATGGAGAAGAGTTAGTAGTGGAGCTCCACAGGGTTCAGTTTTAGGGCCACTTTTGTTCCTTGTATATGTAAATGACCTACCAGAGTCTGTAAATTCATTCATGAATATGTTTGCAGATGATGCAAAGATTGTGAAGAAAGTAGGAAACGAGAACAATGGTAGAGAACTTCAGGAGGATCTAAATAATCTGCATGAGTGGTCAGAAAAGTGGCTAATGAAATTCAATACTTCAAAATGTAAGGTAATGAGAATGGGTACAAGTGCAAGAAGGCCCAAGCTTGACTACTCGGTGGCTGGAGTACAACGTCAAGAGACAGAAAATGAGAGAGATCTAGGAGTAAACATACTGGCAGATTTGTCTCCAGAAATACATATAAATGGCATAGTAAGGGCAGCATATGCATTCTTATCAAATGTAAGGGTAGCCTTCAGGCACATGGACAAGGAAATGTTCAGAAATATTTATGTAACCTATGTGAGGCCAAAACTCGAATATGCAGCCCCCTTTTGGAATCCGCACTTGAAAAAGCACATAGCTAAGCTTGAAAAAGTTCAAAGACATGCCACGAAACTGGTGCCAGAAATACGCAATCTCAGTTATGATGAGAGGCTGAGGGAATTAGACTTACCATCACTGGAAGCTAGAAGAGTGAGGGGGGATATGGTGACAGTCTTTAAATTCCTTCATGGTTATGATAGAGTGGATAGGGATCGATATTTTAATATGGCTGGCTCTAGAACTAGAGGTCATAGTTTGAAGCTTCGTAAGACAACTTCTTTGCAGGATGTAAGGAAATACTTTTTCAGTGTAAGAGTAGTTGATAATTGGAATTGGCTAAGAGAGGAGGTAGTTAATGCTATCTCAATCCATAGTTTTAAGGACAGGTATGATAAGTATCACTAAGTATAAAATGGAACCGATGAGGAGACGGGAAGATACGAGCTTTGGGCTCTTTCCCGTAAACACAATTAGGTAATCACAATTAGGTAATCACACACACACACACAGTGTACAACTTCAAGAGACAGAAAATGAGAGAGATCTTGGAGTAAACATACTGGCAGATTTGTCCCCAGAAATACATATAA
Organism: Halocaridina rubra; assembly: GCA_037179515.1. Classification (NCBI taxonomy): domain Eukaryota; kingdom Metazoa; phylum Arthropoda; class Malacostraca; order Decapoda; family Atyidae; genus Halocaridina; species Halocaridina rubra. The sequence goes on from JAXCGZ010004296.1 coordinate 8,911, forward strand.
ATGGCATAGTATGGGCAGCATATGCATTCTCATCAAATGTAAGGGTAGCCTTCAGGCACATGGACAAGGATATGTTCAGAAATATTTATGTAACCTATGTGAGGCCAAAACTCGAATATGCAGCCCCCTTTTGGAATCCGCACTTGAAAAAGCACATAGCTAAGCTTGAAAAAGTTCAAAGACATGCCACGAAACTGGTGCCAGAAATACGCAATCTCAGTTATGATGAGAGGCTGAGGGAATTAGACTTACCATCACTCGAAGCTAGAAGAGTGAGGGGGGATATGGTGACAGTCTTTAAATTCCTTCATGGTTATGATAGAGTGGATAGGGATCGATATTTTGATATGGCTGGCTCTAGAACTAGAGGTCATAGTTTGAAGCTTGGTAAGAAAACTACTTTGCAGGATGTAAGGAAATACTTTTTCAGTGTAAGAGTAGTTGATAATTGGAATTGGCTAAGCGAGGAGGTAGTTAATGCTATCTCAATCCATAGTTTTAAGGACAGGTATGATAAGTATCACTAAGTCTAAAATGGAACCGATGAGGAGACGGGAAGATACGAGCTTTGGGCTCTTTCCCGTAAACACAATTAGGTAATCAATTAGGTAATCACACAGTGTACAACTTCAAGAGACAGAAAATGAGAGAGATCTAGGAGTAAACATACTGGCAGATTTGTCTCCAGAAATACATATAAATGGCATAGTAAAGGGCAGCATATGCATTCTTATCAAATGTAAGGGTAGCCTTCAGGCACATGGACAAGGAAATGTTCAGAAATATTTATGTAACCTATGTGAGGCCAAAACTCGAATATGCAGCCCCCTTTTGGAATCCGCTCTTGAAAAAGCACATAGCTAAGCTTGAAAAAGTTCAAAGACATGCCACGAAACTGGTGCCAGAAATACGCAATCTCAGTTATGATGAGAGGCTGAGGGAATTAGACTTACCATCACTCGAAGCTAGAAGAGTGAGGGGGGATATGGTGACAGTCTTTAAATTCCTTCATGGTTATGATAGAGTGGATAGGGATCGATATTTTGATATGGCTGGCTCTAGAGCTAGAGGTCATAGTTTGAAGCTTGGTAAGAAAAGTTCTTTGCAGGATGTAAGGAAATACTTTTTCAGTGTAAGAGTAGTTGATAATTGGAATTGGCTAAGCGAGGAGGTAGTTAATGCTATCTCAATCCATAGTTTTAAGGACAGGTATGATAAGTATCACTAAGTATAAAATGGAAGCGATGAGGAGACGGGAAGATACGAGCTTTGGGCTCTTTCCCGTAAACACAATTAGGTAATCACACACACACACACACAGTGTACAACTTCAAGAGACAGAAAATGAGAGAGATCTTGGAGTAAACATACTGGCAGATTTGTCCCCAGAAATTCATATAAATGGCATAGTATGGGCAGCATATGCATTCTCATCAAATGTAAGGGTAGCCTTCAGGCACATGGACAAGGATATGTTCAGAAATATTTATGTAACCTATGTGAGGCCAAAACTCGAATATGCAGCCCCCTTTTGGAATCCGCACTTGAAAAAGCACATAGCTAAGCTTGAAAAAGTTCAAAGACATGCCACGAAACTGGTGCCAGAAATACGCAATCTCAGTTATGATGAGAGGCTGAGGGAATTAGACTTACCATCACTCGAAGCTAGAAGAGTGAGGGGGGATATGGTGACAGTCTTTAAATTCCTTCATGGTTATGATAGAGTGGATAGGGATCGATATTTTGATATGGCTGGCTCTAGAACTAGAGGTCATAGTTTGAAGCTTGGTAAGAAAACTACTTTGCAGGATGTAAGGAAATACTTTTTCAGTGTAAGAGTAGTTGATAATTGGAATTGGCTAAGCGAGGAGGTAGTTAATGCTATCTCAATCCATAGTTTTAAGGACAGGTATGATAAGTATCACTAAGTCTAAAATGGAACCGATGAGGAGACGGGAAGATACGAGCTTTGGGCTCTTTCCCGTAAACACAATTAGGTAATCAATTAGGTAATCACACAGTGTACAACTTCAAGAGACAGAAAATGAGAGAGATCTAGGAGTAAACATACTGGCAGATTTGTCTCCAGAAATACATATAAATGGCATAGTAAAGGGCAGCATATGCATTCTTATCAAATGTAAGGGTAGCCTTCAGGCACATGGACAAGGAAATGTTCAGAAATATTTATGTAACCTATGTGAGGCCAAAACTCGAATATGCAGCCCCCTTTTGGAATCCGCTCTTGAAAAAGCACATAGCTAAGCTTGAAAAAGTTCAAAGACATGCCACGAAACTGGTGCCAGAAATACGCAATCTCAGTTATGATGAGAGGCTGAGGGAATTAGACTTACCATCACTCGAAGCTAGAAGAGTGAGGGGGGATATGGTGACAGTCTTTAAATTCCTTCATGGTTATGATAGAGTGGATAGGGATCGATATTTTGATATGGCTGGCTCTAGAGCTAGAGGTCATAGTTTGAAGCTTGGTAAGAAAAGTTCTTTGCAGGATGTAAGGAAATACTTTTTCAGTGTAAGAGTAGTTGATAATTGGAATTGGCTAAGCGAGGAGGTAGTTAATGCTATCTCAATCCATAGTTTTAAGGACAGGTATGATAAGTATCACTAAGTATAAAATGGAAGCGATGAGGAGACGGGAAGATACGAGCTTTGGGCTCTTTCCCGTAAACACAATTAGGTAATCACACACACACACACAGTGTACAACTTCAAGAGACAGAAAATGAGAGAGATCTTGGAGTAAACATACTGGCAGATTTGTCCCCAGAAATTCATATAAATGGCATAGTATGGGCAGCATATGCATTCTCATCAAATGTAAGGGTAGCCTTCAGGCACATGGACAAGGATATGTTCAGAAATATTTATGTAACCTATGTGAGGCCAAAACTCGAATATGCAGCCCCCTTTTGGAATCCGCACTTGAAAAAGCACATAGCTAAGCTTGAAAAAGTTCAAAGACATGCCACGAAACTGGTGCCAGAAATACGCAATCTCAGTTATGATGAGAGGCTGAGGGAATTAGACTTACCATCACTCGAAGCTAGAAGAGTGAGGGGGGATATGGTGACAGTCTTTAAATTCCTTCATGGTTATGATAGAGTGGATAGGGATCGATATTTTGATATGGCTGGCTCTAGAACTAGAGGTCATAGTTTGAAGCTTGGTAAGAAAACTACTTTGCAGGATGTAAGGAAATACTTTTTCAGTGTAAGAGTAGTTGATAATTGGAATTGGCTAAGCGAGGAGGTAGTTAATGCTATCTCAATCCATAGTTTTAAGGACAGGTATGATAAGTATCACTAAGTCTAAAATGGAACCGATGAGGAGACGGGAAGATACGAGCTTTGGGCTCTTTCCCGTAAACACAATTAGGTAATCAATTAGGTAATCACACAGTGTACAACTTCAAGAGACAGAAAATGAGAGAGATCTAGGAGTAAACATACTGGCAGATTTGTCTCCAGAAATACATATAAATGGCATAGTAAAGGGCAGCATATGCATTCTTATCAAATGTAAGGGTAGCCTTCAGGCACATGGACAAGGAAATGTTCAGAAATATTTATGTAACCTATGTGAGGCCAAAACTCGAATATGCAGCCCCCTTTTGGAATCCGCTCTTGAAAAAGCACATAGCTAAGCTTGAAAAAGTTCAAAGACATGCCACGAAACTGGTGCCAGAAATACGCAATCTCAGTTATGATGAGAGGCTGAGGGAATTAGACTTACCATCACTCGAAGCTAGAAGAGTGAGGGGGGATATGGTGACAGTCTTTAAATTCCTTCATGGTTATGATAGAGTGGATAGGGATCGATATTTTGATATGGCTGGCTCTAGAGCTAGAGGTCATAGTTTGAAGCTTGGTAAGAAAAGTTCTTTGCAGGATGTAAGGAAATACTTTTTCAGTGTAAGAGTAGTTGATAATTGGAATTGGCTAAGCGAGGAGGTAGTTAATGCTATCTCAATCCATAGTTTTAAGGACAGGTATGATAAGTATCACTAAGTATAAAATGGAAGCGATGAGGAGACGGGAAGATACGAGCTTTGGGCTCTTTCCCGTAAACACAATTAGGTAATCACAATTAGGTAATCACACACACACACACACACACGCATATTTATATATGAAACTTTGTCGCCAGAATCTAATGACTGCGTCTATGCATTAACTGCAGTCCATTTCTGAAGCTCATAAAAATATTCCATAGAATATACAGATTTGCTTCCACTTAAGGTCCAGATATTTCGTGTTTACGACACAGAGGCAAAATAGTCGTACTTCATGCTATCCTTTGTAGAATCAGGTGTGGTGAAGACGACAAATCTTGTGAATTTGATGTCTTTATGTTCAGTGACCCAAAGACATTTTGGCGAACTTTCAGGGGTCGGGTACATTTTGGCGCCGCCTTTTTGGCGTCTCTGCTAATTAAAAAAATAGGTTAATTTTCACTAACCTTACGTAACCTAACCAAACTTTGCCTAGCCAAAATAGTTTAGTGCCAAAAGGGCAATGCCAAACAGTTTAGCGCCAAAATGGCGACGCCAAATAGTCCCATTCCGTTTTGTTTAAGAAAAAACATTGGTGCATGGTTACTCCTGTTAATGTTAATGATTTATTTTTCTGCTAAGACTGAAGGTATTAAAAAAAATTATCGCACTAAAATTCTAAGTATTATTACCATTTCTCCTTATGGAAGTCACGGAGAGAGTCATGGGAGTCCAGGAGTCATGCCACACGTTATTCTTTAGAAACTTCATTTTAAAAGAAATTTAATTTTTTAATTACTTAATTATTAATCATCATCATTATTATTATTATTATTATTATTATTATTATTATTATTATTATTATTATTATTATTATTATTATTATTATTATTAAATTATTATTTTGTTCCGGTTCCGGTTTTGCGTCACGGATTCCCTTTCTCTACCAAGGGCTAGGACGGTTGACTTCTTACGAAGGACTTGTTTTGGCAGATGTAATCGTTACCCTGAGTGCATGCCCTTGCTAACCTCAGACCGTGACGGGGCGCGAACTCTCGACCTGACCCCTCAAAGTCGCGGATGCTATTGCTTTACCCATGGTGACTACTGAATTATTATTATTATTATTATTATTATTATTATTATTATTATTATTATTATTATTATTATTATTATTATTATTATTATTATTATATTTATGAGACATTTTCGTTTATGATGATTTTTTTTAAGAGTAAGTTTCATATTTTTTCCAGGGGGGGGCAAGAATACCTCTCCGTGTTCCCTTGCGTTTCGTAAAAGTCGACTAAATGGGGCAGAGTGAGGGAAGTAGCAAGCCCCTCCTCTGTATATTCCTCTCACAAAGTTCTGCTTTGACACAGTCACCCTCCATAGAAGGGGGATTATGACACACACACACACACACACATATATATATATATATATATATATATATATATATATATATATATATATATATATATATATATATATATATATATATATATATATATATATATATATATATGTATGTGTGATTACCTAATTGTGTTTACGGGAAAGAGCCCAAAGCTCGTATCTTCCCGTCTCCTGATCGCTTCCATTTTATACTTAGTGATACTTATCATACCTGTCCTTAAAACTATGGATTGAGATAGCATTAACTACCTCCTCGCTTAGCCAATTCCAATTATCAACTACTCTTACACTGAAAAAGTATTTCCTTACATCCTGCAAAGAAGTTTTCTTACCAAGCTTCAAACTATGACCTCTAGTTCTAGAGCCAGCCATATCGAAATATCGATCCCTATCCACTCTATCATAACCATGAAGGAATTTAAAGACTGTCACCATATCCCCCCTTACTCTTCTAGCTTCGAGTGATGGTAAGTCTAATTCCCTCAGCCTCTCATCATAACTGAGATTGCGTATTTCTGGCACCAGTTTCGTGGCATGTCTTTGAACTTTTTCAAGCTTAGCTATGTGCTTTTTCAAGTGCGGATTCCAAAAGGGGGCTGCATATTCGAGTTTTGGCCTCACATAGGTTACATAAATATTTCTGAACATTTCCTTGTCCATGTGCCTGAAGGCTACCCTTACATTTGATAAGAATGCATATGCTGCCCTTACTATGCCATTTATATGTATTTCTGGAGACAAATCAGCCAGTATGTTTACTTATAGATCTCTCTCATTTTCTGTCTCTTGAAGTTGTACTCCAGCCACCGAGTAGTCAAGCTTGGGCCTTCTTGCACTTGTACCCATTCTCATTACCTTACATTTTGAAGTGTTGAATTTCATTAGCCACTTTTCTGACCACTCATGCAGATTATTTAGATCCTCCTGAAGTTCTCTACCATTGTTCTCGTTTTTTATTTTCTTCACAATCTTTGCATCATCTGCAAACATATTCATGAATGAATTTACAGACTCTGGTAGGTCATTTACATATACAAGGAACAAAAGTGGCCCTAAAACTGAACCCTGTGGAGCTCCACTACTAACTCTTCTCCATTCAGACACTGAGTGTCTTACTCTAACCCTCTGTTCCCTTCCTTCTAAGTAAGTTTTTATCCATTCCAAAACATTTCCACCTATTCTAGCCATTGAGTGCAGCTTCCTAATAAGTCTCCCATGTGGAACAGTGTCAAACGCTTTCTGGAAGTCTAGGAATATGCAATCTGCCCAGCCCTCTCTTTCCTGTAAGATTTGGCTTACCTCATCATAAAATTCTAATAAGTTTGTTACTGTTGATCTACCTTCTCTGAAGCCATGTTGCCTCACTGACAAAAAGTTGAAGGATTCCAAGTTAAGAGAGATATGTTTCCTTAGTAGTTTCTCCATAACTTTGCAAACTATGCTGGTCAAGGAAACTGGTCTATAGTTCAGAGCCGTATCCCTCCTTCCCTTTTTGAAGATAGGTATCACATTTGCTTGTTTCCAGCATCTTGGAATCTCCCCCGACTCCAGTGACTCCTTAAATATGATACTTAGTGCCACTGATATTGTGTTTGCGCATTTTTTAAGCACATGAGGGGATATGTCATCAGGACCTGTAGCTTTATGAACATCTAAATCCATCAGCGCTTTGCATACCTCTGTGGCTGTAAGGTTGATGTTCTCTAATACCGGCCCTTGAGCTTCTATCACTGCAATCTGAGGGGGTGGGGTATTTTCTACTGTAAATACTGACTGAAACTCCTTGTTCAATTCTTTGCAGATCTCTTCATCCGTCTCAGTGATGCTTCCATCCGCTCTCTTTAGCCTTAAAACCTGTTCTTTTACCTTCAGTTTTCCTCTGATAAAGCTGTGGAAAAGCTTGGGATTTTCTTTAGCCTTCCTGGTGATGTCCCTCTCATAATCTCTCTCTGCCTCTCTCCTTTTACTTAGGTAGTCATTTCTTGCTCTTTTGTAGGTTTGCCAGGCATTTATGTTTTTTCTCCTCCTATACCTTTTCCAGCATTTGTCTCTCCACTCCTTAGCTCTTTTACACCCATTATCGAACCATTTCTCTCTGGCATGAATTACACCTACTTTGGTGACAGGTATGCAGCAATCTACTATCTTCCCATATTTCTCACAAAAGATGTCTTACATTTCTTGTACAGATTTGTTGTAAAATAAGGTTCTCCAGTCAATAACTGCAAAAAGCTCATTCATTTTGATGTAATCTCCTTTCGGATAGTTCCTCCTCATGTCCTCAGTGCCTCTACTCTCAGGAAGAATATCTTCAATGATATACTCCATCAACAACACACAGTGGTCGCTCTTTCCAATTGGTGGTTCATACTCAATATTTTCAATATCCAACACATTATCTGTGAACACTAGATCAAGTAGTGATGGCTCATCCCCACCCCTGGCCCTTGTTGGTTCCATTACATGTTGGTGTAGGAAATTCCCTTGTACGCAATCTAGGAATCTTGCCCCGAATGAGTCCTCACCACTGTGTGGGTCAAGATTTATCCAATCTATCTCTTTATGATTAAAGTCTCCCATAATCAAAATCCTACATTTTTTTCCCCGTGCCATGTTAACAACTGAGTTTATGACTTCAATAGTACCTATATGACTTTCCTCATAAACTTCAAGCCTATTTTGGTTCCTTGGTGGGTTGTATACAACAGTTATTATAATGCTCTCTGACCCAGTATTTATGCGAGCAACAAGAAATTCCTTGAACTCACTTTCTATAGCCAAGTTTATTTCTTCAACTTGAATCCTCTCACTTATGAGCAGTGCTATCCCTCCACCAGTCCTCTCAGATCTTTCAACCCTTAGTATTCTGAAGCCCTTAGGAAAAACTGTGACACTGTTTATGTCCTCACTCAACTTAGTCTCTGTAATTGCTACTATATCTGCCTTACTGTTGTGAATCCTATCTTTTAATTCTACTGCCTCACCAGCTAATCCATCAGCATTTGTGTATAACAATCTTAATGAGGCCCCATCCCCTGATCTTCTGTCATTATCTTCTTTATCTCCCCTTTGTCTGGAAGTACTCTGTAACAAAAATTTTTCTTCTCTTCTTCATTTCTTTCATCATTTAACCTCCTTGCCTCTTGCAACAAGTTTTTGATCTTTCCCATCTCTTCCTGTGTTCTGTATTGTCTAATGAACACTTCTTTGCATTCTTGAAGGTCTTTTAGACTTTTTTTTCTCAACAATATTTCCCTACATGTTTCCCCTCTCTCAAAGGTTACTTTTGTTGGTCTCGCTTTCCTTCCCTCGAATATTTACCTAGTTGGTGTATGTTTACAATATCCTCAGGACCACATACTACTCCAAGCTTTCTTATCAGGTCTACAACCCTAGCTTTATTTTCTTCAAGTCTCCCCTGCCATGTTGGCTCCTGGGATTCACTTATGCCTGAGATTACCACTGTCTTCTCCTTATCAAGTGCCTGTCTGATGAGTGGGTTTGCCCTTTCCATCACAACGTCTTTCATTTTTTCGATTACCGTCTCTTTATAGTCAACTGTTTGTATGTTTTCCAGTGCCACCACCTTTACAGCCTCTTTTACTGCCACATTCCCCTTTTGTGCATCAGCAAAGGAAGTTTTCATGGCATCATTTTCCATATTCAGCTCCTGGAACTCTTTTCTGAACTGTTCAATGTTTTCCTTAATCTGAACATTCCAAGCAGCAATCTCGTCTCTCTCAGAAGAGAGCAGTGAACTAACATCTAATTCCTTTAGGTTGTCATTTAGCTGTTTGTTTTTATCTTCTTGTTTAGAAATTCTAGATTCTAGTTGACTCTTTTCCCCTTCCAGCTTCTTTATTCTTTTTTCTAGTTCCTTTCTCTCCTGCCCTTGTGCTTTATTTGCTTCCTCCAAAGATCTTATTTGTTCTCTGAGTGTTTCATTCTCTTTCATTTCTCCATCCATATTCCGAATTTTATCATCAAGGCTTATAACCATTTCCTCTAACTTCTTGATTCTCTGTTTAAGTCCCCTGATGGCTGCCCCTCCTCCCGACCCATGGGTGGGAGAGGTTTGGGACAGAGATGGCGTCATTTTTATGTTCTCCCTCTCACAGAATATAGAAAGAAAACGAGAAAGAGGAAAAAAAAAGAGAAAAAGTTCTAATTGAGCTTCACACAGAATTTTTATATCTCCATATGTGCTATTTAGTGACTCAGTTTATCTCTTTTCTGGTAATACACATCTTAACTTAAAAACTTGACCATGGTAATTTAAGTATAAAAAGAAAAAGAAAAACAAAAGTCAAACCTGAAGGAAAATTCGAATTTGTGTTTTAGGTGGCACCCACCTGTTTCTGCTATATATTCTTCCTAACTGATAAACTCACTTGCTAACCAAGATATGTTATCACAGGATTAGACTTTACATTTAACTCAATATATATACAAAATAAAAAAAATAATAGTAAAAGAGAAAGCTAAAAGAAAAGCAAAAAAATGAAGAAAATAAGACAGTTGTACTACTTGGCAACTTAACTCAGTACTGTTGACAGGTGGATATTTGGTATTTTTTTTTTTATTATTCAATTATTTCGTGTATCAAACTAACTAACTAGTTAATATAAATGGGAAGGATACTGATTTTAACAATATATAGAACCACAGGATCAGGTAAACGGCTCAAGAGCTTTCCCCAGTTTACACAAAAAATTAGGCAATGTGATGTGATGGCTCCACCTCTGGCAACTCTTCTAGATTTCCTTCAAGGCAGAACTGGACGGCAGCTTCTCTCTCTCCTCACGAAAATGTTCTCAATTTTTTTTCCTTTAATATGAACAGTCTCAAGACACCATGCCTCAAAAATATATGTTTGATAGTTTATATATATATATATATATATATATATATATATATATATATATATATATATATATATATATATATATATATATATATATATATATATATATATATATATATATATATATTATAGTGAATTTATTACATTTTTCTAAAGATATAACATCATATGACTAACCAAGACAAGTATATAACGAATATAATCAGTTTAAGTAATACACAATACTATTGCAACCATTTAATGTAGTCACCGTGGCTCAAGCGGTATCGTCCGCGACTCTGAGGTGTCAGGTCGACGGCTCATGCCCCGTTACGGTCTGAGGTTAGCAAGGGTATGCACTCAGGGTAACGATTACATCTGCCAAAACAAGTCCTTCTTAAGAAGGCAACCGTCCCAGCCCTTGGTTGAAAAGGGAGTCCGTGACGTAAAACGGGAACGAGTAGTGACCATTTAATGAAACCTAATCTTAAATCCTGATCCTTCTGCGTCTATTCAGTTCAACAGTACACGTAAAAAGAGACAATAGATAGACAATAAATAAAAAAAAAGTTCATTTACCTGATAGATAATATGCATTTTGCCCACTCTCGCCATTCTGCTCTGGTAGCCAAGGATGACCGAATTTGATTGATTTCTTGAAAGTTGAACCCAAACACTTCTGTTGTACGTATTTTCAGCTTGCCAAGGATATGTACCTGCCCTTGGAACTGTTCTCAGGACACTGAAACAATACCTTGGTACTCCATCTCTCTGATGGCAGATATGTCAAGAATCCTATTGCCACGTTTCTACAGTTCGTCACTTAGGACTGCAATTGTAGCAAAAGTTATTCTAAGAATACTGTACAAGTTTATGCAAGGAATATATATATATATATATATATATATATATATATATATATATATATATATATATATATATATATATATATTATTTTATTTTATTTTGCCACCCGTTGCGATACTACAGCTGAAGGGTCTTTTGGACTTAAATAGGTCTGACCAGGACAGTTCGATGTTAAGTCCTCCTTCAGTTACGGTTCTTTTTCTATGCCTACATCAACACCGAATATTCTTGGATATTCGTTGCACATCAAACAAGTCACAGCACTCCCCACATCTGTTTCTCTTTGCTTTATGATTACTTCGTGCCCAGGCCCGATGAGGAAAATTTTTTTGCTTGTCCTGGTGCTACACTTTATATATATATATATATATATATATATATATATATATATATATATATATATATATATATATATATATATATATATTTATATATATATATATAATATATATATATATATATATATAATATATATATATATATATATATATATATATATATATATATATATATATATATATATTCATGTGTGTGTATCTATCCTTCCTATCGCCCTACCATCAGTTCGAACGCGGGTCCTTTACCTCCCGAGTCAAGCACTCTCTCGGTTACGCTATGGCGTAATAATAATACACATACATACATAGACATAAGCCTCATTCCCCCTTGTAAGGGGGGTGGCCGATCCAAGAAACGCTCATTCACCACGATCCACATACACACCTCAACCACTCCTCTCAGCTCCTTGGGGATAGAGGGTTGCCACATCTCCCCCCCTTCCACCCTGCTTTGGGTCACCCACTATGTAGGTGGGCAAGGGTATTCTACATTGAGGCCCAGAAGCCGCAGCTGCTTTACCCCAACCGCTTTATCAAATGGCAACTCCCCTCACACCCGTCCAGCACAGTTCACTGAGCTAGCAGGTGCTAGCAATCCCTTTGGGCCGCGTCATAATAATAATAATAATAATAATAATAATAATAATAATAATAATAATAATAATAACAATAATAATTAAAGGCTTGTTCAATGCAACTCATATAGTGGCAGCAGGTGGCAGTTTTTCCCTAGAGGCACATTATATCACGTGCTTTCAGACCACGTGGTATCGGTGAATTTTAGGTCCATGATTTATCAATTCAAAAAACGTTTCGTTAATAATAAAACTGTCGCAATTTTGCCTGTATTAGGTCAGATAGAGTTAGGATATATCATTGTAATTCTTTTTGCCAATTTTAATCCTCAACAAGAATAACAGTTTCCGCAGTTATATTGGATGTTCATAGTGGTCTTTCATATGTTTTTCGGTGTGAAACGTTTGCTGGTTTCCTCACTCCAAAATCCCCAGTTTTTAATGGAATCCCTGCTTAGGGTCAGCTATGAAATAGGGGGAGGGATTATAGCTACAAAAACGTTTTTTGAATAATAACCATATGAAAAAACAAACAAACAAACAAACACACTAACACATTGACACATATCTAGAGCTAGGTGTTTTAGTGAAATAAGTGAAGGTTGATATACTTTAAAAAACAAAAACAAAAACATAATTTCAAGGACAGAACTGACAAGTATCAGTGACTTGGAGGAGACTTAGCATGGCAGACTCTTGTAAACACTTCTGAACATAGTTACATTTTCGCTTCTTCTTCTTCTTCTTCTTCTTCTTCTTCTTCTTCTTCTTCTTCTTCTTCTTCTTCTTCTTCTTCTTCTTCTTATTATTATTATTATTATTATTATTATTATTATTATTATTATTATTATTATTATTATTATTATTATTATTATTATTATTATTATTATTATTATTTTATTATTATTATTATTATTATTATTATTATTATTATTCCTCTTCTTCTTCTTCTTCTTCTTCCTGGTTTAAATAATGCTGCAACTTTATATGTTTAATAAATATATAAGCATATAAGAAGAGAAGAAAAATATTATGGGGTCAATGCCGCCTCTATTATGTCTACCACTAAGACTATCTGTATACTAGGACCATATTCCCCCTTATAAGATAGTGGCTGAGTCAAAGCAAACCCGTGACTCTTTGCGGGAAGAAAATGCAATGGAGGGTATTGCTAGTTCCTTTGCTTCTTCCCATTTAGTCAACTTTACGACAAGCAGGGGAATGCGGAGGTGGTATTCTTGCCTCCTACATCACGGGGAACCAATAATAATAATGATAATAATAATAATAATAATAATAATAATAATAATAATAATAATAATAATAATTATTATTATTATTATTATTATTATTATTATTATTATTATTATTATTATTATTATTATTATTATCATCTCATCCTATTATGTGGAGTAATAACAATCACGTTACTACTACTACTACTACTACTACTACTACTACTACTACTATTACTACTACTACTACTATCACAATTAGTCTGTCTTATCTCGGAATTGATAACCACTTCACCTCTACTATCGATTACTTCATTAATAATATTATGTACGAAAATATACAGGTATTTGTGTGTGAAATTTGATCTAAAATGAGAGAGAGAGAGAGAGAGAGAGAGAGAGAGAGAGAGAGAGAGAGAGAGAGAGAGAGAGAGAGAGAGTGGAGTGAGTGAGTGAGTGAGTGAGAGAGAGAGAGAGAGAGAGAGAGAGAGAGAGAGAGAGAGAGAGAGAGAGAGAGAGAGAGGGTGAGTGAGTAAGTGAGAGAGAGAGTGAGTGAGTGAGTGAGAGAGAGAGAGAGAGAGAGAGAGAGAGAGAGATGATTTTATTTTATTTTATTAATTTATTGCGCCAAGGCGTCAGACATTACATGAATTCATACAAATAATGCTTCAAATGGATACACAACCAAGAATAGAACATAGTTAGAGAGAGAGAGAGAGAGAGAGAGAGAGAGAGAGAGAGGAGAGAGAGAGAGAGAGAGAGAGAGAGAGAGAGAGAGAGAGAGAGAGAGAGAGAGTTTATACTGCTATGTTGTCATGAATCAGCAAAAACACTAATGTCATTATAACATCCATGAACATAGGGACAGTGGGGGGGGGTTAAAGCTGATAATTTATCTAACTCTGAGATTATTTGTCGTCATGGTCCCATTGACGTAACAATTGTGTAATTATTTCATTTTCTCGTTCATTAATTAATTGTTGCCACATATTCTTCAAGTATTTACTTTTTGTTTTTAAATTCTGGTTTTTAAATATATAAATGCAATGGTTGTTTCATTGTTCAAGTTACACACACACACACACACACACACACGACCAAGAGACGGGGAGTTACGAGTCTAGGGCTCTTTCCCATAAGCACAATTAGGTAATTACACTTATGAGAGACAAAAAATAAATCTTGATATATATATATATATATATATATATATATATATATATATATATATATATATATATATATATATATATATATATATATATATATATATATATATATATATATCTGTAATTTCATATTTTTCATTGGGTCTTTATAAATACTTAAACGACACTCCAGAAACCCATCACACAAGTAACAAATACTTTTCTTATCGCAACTATAACTTAATTCCAATTTGAAGACACCCCACATAAACTGTACGTATGTTTATTGATTTTCAATGACGTATTAGACGCACAGCAATATATCACTTCTCGTGTTTTGGACATAACGGTCATATAACGATGCACAGAACGTTACGTTGTTACAACATAACACTCATCATGTCCAATGAAAACTAGTAACCTGAGTAGATAACCTACTCATTAATATCCGCTGTAGATTCTTATCTATTTTACCCCAAATACCAGTTAGTATTACCTTAAAATCTACACTTTAGGGCCTAAAATAATGTTTATCCCCATTACCTTATAATCTACACCTTGAACGTAATGTTTTCCCTCGCATTACATTATAATCTACACCTTGGACTTAAAATAAAGTTTTTCCCCTCATTACCTTATAATCTACACCTTGGAATTAGTATAATGTTTTCCCCCTCATTACCTTATAATCTACACCTTGGACTTAGAATAATGTTTTTCCCCTCATTACCTTATAATCTACACCTTGGACTTAATATAATGTTTTCCCCCTCATTACCTTATAATCTACACCTTGGACTTAAAATAATGTTTCTCCCCTCATTACCTTATAATCTACACCTTGGACTGTAAAATAAAGTTTTTCCCCTCATTACCTTATAATCTACACCTTGGACTTAATATAATGTTTTCCCCCTCATTACCTTATAATCTACACCTTGGACTTAGAATAATGTTTTTCCCCTCATTACCTTATAATCTACACCTTGGACTTAGAATAATGTTTTTCCCCTCATTACCTTATAATCTACACCTTGGACTTAAAATAATTTTTTCTCCATTACCTTAAAATCTACACTTTAGGACCTAAAATAATGTGTCTCCATTACCTTATAATCTACACTTTAAGACCAGATAATATTTTTCCCCATTACCTTATAATCTACACTTGGACCTAAAATAATTATTCCCCATTACCCTATAATCTACACTTTGGACCCGTAATGATTTTTTCCTATTACCTTATAATCTACACATTGAACCTAAGATAATGTGTTTCCTGCATTACCTTATAATTTACTCTTTAAGACCTAAAATAATGTTTTCCCCATTACCTTATAATCTACACCTTAAGACCTAAAATAATGTTTTTCCCTATTACCTTGTAATCTACACTTTCAGACCTAAAATAATGGTTTTCCCCATTACCTTATAATCTACACTTTAAGACCTAAAATAATGTTTTTCCCCATTACCTTATAATCTACACTTTCAGACCTAAAATAATTTTTCCCCTTACCTTATAATCTACACTTTCAGACCTAAAATAATGGTTTTCCCCATTACCTTATAATCTACACTTTAAGACCTAAAATAATGTTTTTCCCCATTACCTTATAATCTACACTTTCAGACCTAAAATAATTTTTCCCC
>JAXCGZ010004296.1:32500-59895 GCA_037179515.1 Halocaridina rubra
TACCCGTCCCTGTAAATAGAAATACAGTTGGTAAAACATGCATAGTTGAAAAGCATATGAACAGTCACCAGCTTTGATGCCTTTTCCTAACCTAATTGATTCCTGATCTTAGAATGTACAAACCACATGATAAAAACATCCTTTCAACACCTGCTGACGATACAACTGCCATGAATAACTGCTTTGGAGCATCCATTACATTATTTTTTTAATCAATTGCAAAATTGATTTGCCTTGCAAAGGGGGAAGAGGGATTCTACAACATTTTTGCCAAATGAAGCTCTTTAAATGGCTCACTTTTTCCATGGAATGACGTGAAAATATGAAGAAAATATGAATGGCACTAAGGGGACTCGGAATCCCCTCCTCTGCATTTTCTTTTCCCAAAGAGTCAGGGTATTTTCTTTGACTCAGCTACCTCCCTTATAAGGGGGAATATAGCTTTGGTATATGGATGGATGAACTAAGTAACGTACTGCTCTGCAATGTCTTGCTGCATGGGAGTCAGATACCTACCTTGCTAACTTAGATCTATTACATTTGCTGGAAAGTGGGACGGTGTCAATGGTACTTTTATTCTTTGCTTAAAATTATCTCTATCTTAGTCTGTTAAATATTCCAATTCCTCAGTATCATTTTTCAGCTTTAACCATTCTTCAGCAGCATCAGTAATTTGTTTTTTTTATTCCTTGTATATCAATTAGTGCCACAGCATTAGACTTGAGTCTTTCCAAATAATTCTTAGCAGTCCTTGTTCATTTACTCTCCTTTCGGTTTTCTGATAAATTTCTTCACTATTTTCTTTGCACACTTTGACCATTATCTCCCAGTCTTTTTAAGTAAGCTTCATTTGAATCTGTTATAGTGTTCCTTCTTGTATCGTAAGGCATCACTAGTGAGTCCTTGGGAGATCATTTTTGGTCTCCCTGTTTTGTGAGTGTTAGCAGAGGGCTATATTGCGATTTTATTCAAGCCTGTAATGGACCAGTGGGTCAGACAGCAAACCCCCTGAACATTTTTTTTTTATGATTGTGACACCAAGACGGGCCAATAAATAATAAAATAAAACAGCCCTCATCGGGCCTGGGCACGAAAAATACATAAAGTAAAGAGAAACAGATGGAGAGTGTAATGACTTGACAGCTGTGAAGGGATAATAAAATATGTGTGATGAATATCCAAGAATTACTTGCGATTATCTGATCAATACTTTCTCCATTTTCTTTGCATGCTTTGACCATTATATCCATTATTTATCTTATGAAATATTTGATCAATATCTTCACCATTTTCTTTGCATACTTAGACCTTTATCCCCCAGAATTTTAAATAAGATTCAGTCGAATTTGTCAGATATCCTTCTTGTATCTGAAGGCATCAATGGCTTTGTTCCTCCCATGTGTTTGTACAAAGCTCTTGGAAAGTGATGATTTTTTTAAGTATTTGATTATTTCAGTAATGTCTGAATTGATATTTTTCATTTGTAGGTCTTTTGAAAGACGGTTTAGCAAGTGTGCAGGATATCCAATGGATTTATCTTTTTTTTTCTCAATATTCTTCTCACTTTTGCCATGTTAGCAGCTTTTTCTGTTAAGGTCCTTACCTTGCATCCAAACTTTGTTTCACTTTTCTTTATGCTAATTCCAACATTTAACCTTATGTGTGTTTTTTTTTTTTTTAAAGATCACATGAGAAGAAAATATCAAAGTCCTTTTCATTGCATATTATAGGAGGTGACTGAAGGTTGAGAGGGCTGGTAATCCATATTAATCCAATTATTATTATGCCCAAAGACGGAATAGGAGTTGATTAGAATTAGTGTAGGATGAAACTTTATTATTATAATTAGTGTAGGATGAAACTTCATTGCTTCTGCTAGGATTACAGCCACCCTACACCATCTTTGAGATAAACTGTGTTATATTGAATCCCCATGAATGGGGGTGGGCATTGATATGTTGGAGCTGGAGGATTAAGACTGAATGCCCTTCCTAACGCCCTTCAGTGGAATTGAACCACGTTAGTCGCTGCCCGACTTGTGCGTTCTACCACTAATCTACTGTGCCCCCCATACTCTAGCATCATCTTTGCAGAATTATGACTTTACTTGACTGCCTAAAAAGAGACTATTTTTAGTTAACTGTTGTTTAGGATATTAATTTAATGAATTAATCAATGAATTTAATGATTAACTTCAGTATTTATATCTCTAGAATGGGTATGTATTGTATGTCGTATTTTTTGCAACAATGTATAGCTCATGATTGACTCTTATTGTTTTATTTGTAAAATGTTGTATGTGGATATTTTTTTCTGGTTTTCACCATAGAAAATATATGCTCAAAACCTGTGTTAAACGTGCTACCTGAATGTAAGGTTGTATGGAGGAGACAAAGCTATAGTTTTATGAAGTTAAAGTTGGATGTGGGAGTCAGGTAGTTAAGCCACAAAGTTACTGTAGGAAAATATAAGAATATTTCTAAAGTTATAGCTTGTTAATGTATAGGCAAATATTGTAGGTACTGTGATAGATATTTTGCAGGACATTAAATAGTATTTTCAACTGGATTTCATGTAGGTTTTTGCAGGACATTAAATTATTTTCAATCGTTCTGGTTTTACGTCACAGACTCCCTTTTCAACCAAGGGCTAGGACGGTTGCCTTCTTGCGAAGGTCTTGTTTTAGGCAGATGTAATTGTTACCCTGCGTGCATGCCCTTGCTAACCTCAGACCATGACGGGGCGCGAACCCTCGACCTGACTCCTCAGAGTCGCGGACGCTACCGTTTGAGCCACGGTGACTACTACATTAAATTATTTTCAATAGGATGTCAATTTGGATTTTTGCAGGACATTAAATCAGTATCCTCCATCTCCATTCATGTAGGCTTTTGCAGGACATTAAATCAGTATCTTCCATCTCCATTCATGTAGCAGGACATTAAATCAGTATCTTCCATCTCCATTCATGTAGGCTTTTGCAGGACATTAAATCAGTATCTTCCATCTCCATTCATGTAGGCTTTTGCTGGACATTGAACCATAATTTTTCATTGGATTACATGTAGGTTGCTCTGCATTTCAAGTCTTATAACATATAGACTAATTGTGAGGACTGAAGATAATAAAAGTATTTTATTTGCTTACATAGAAGTAAATATTGAAATAAAGATCTGGTGCATTATTGAATGAATAAGATAACTTTAGATATTTACATGGCTCTGTTGTGTATGTTTTTATACTTAAATTTTTTTTGGGCATTTTCATATATATATATTTATTTTTGCATAGCACTGTATCTTTGAATTCATATGCTGTGATGGCTTAATCCATTAATATGGTGTCAAAATATCTGAAGTATTCCTATAAAAGAAGCTTTCTACTCCTAGGTAAATAGCCAGGGCCAGAAATAGGAAAATTCAATACTATTTAGGCAGTTGTTGTTCATTCCCGGCAGAATATGAATTTAAAAAAAGTCTGCAAGGCAAAGTCTTATATTTGCAACTGGTAAGTTTATTATTGCATATTCAACTAATGAAGGTGTTAATTTTGTTTTGCATTGTATAAATTGGGTTTTGTAAAGATGGAGGATTGTCCTTTATCTAATGAATTGTGCCATTGGGTATCCAGTCATTAACTGCAATATCCATGAAGGGAGACCGGGACTGTAGGCTTGTCTGGTAACTGTGTCATGTACTGGTGCTCCTTTGAGTTAAGAATTATGCACTGCCAAAAGGGTTAAATGAATAAATGATAGACTCATAGATCGATATGTAAAAACAGGTTATCTTGTCTTTGCACCTTTGCTGTCTTGATATTGGCGTATGGTAGGAGGCTGGCCCAAACCCGACTTGAAGACTCTAGCTAAGACTGAGGCTCGAGTCTTCAGGAATTCGCCGTAAGTTTTCAGTCTAGTTTACCCAAATGGCTTGGCATACGGTTACGCCGAGTTCATAATGCAAGGGAAGGAACATAGGGACGGTTTACTAAGCCTGCCCTACTTGGTATAGTGATTACCTAATTGTGTTTACGGGAAAGAGCCCAAAGCTCGTATCTTCCCGTCTCCTCATCGCTTCCATTTTATACTTAGTGATACTTATCATACCTGTCCTTAAAACTATGGATTCAGATAGCATTAACTACCTCCTCGCTTAGCGAATTCCAATTATCAACTACTCTTACACTGAAAAAGTATTTCCTTACATCCTGCAAAGAAGTTTTCTTACGAAGCTTCAAACTATGACCTCTAGTTCTAGAGCCAGCCATATCAAAATATCGATCCCTATCCACTCTATCATAACCATGAAGGAATTTAAAGACTGTCACCATATCCCCCCTCACTCTTCTAGCTTCGAGTGATGGTAAGTCTAATTCCCTCAGCCTCTCATCATAACTGAGATTGCGTATTTCTGGCACCAGTTTCGTGGCATGTCTTTGAACTTTTTCAAGCTTAGCTATGTGCTTTTTCAAGTGCGGATTCCAAAAGGGGGCTGCATATTCGAGTTTTGGCCTCACATAGGTTACATAAATATTTCTGAACATTTCCTTGTCCATGTGCCTGAAGGCTACCCTTACATTTGATAAGAATGCATATGCTGCCCTTACTATGCCATTTATATGTATTTCTGGAGACAAATCTGCCAGTATGTTTACTCCTAGATCTCTCTCATTTTCTGTCTCTTGAAGTTGTACTCCAGCCACCGAGTAGTCAAGCTTGGGCCTTCTTGCACTTGTAACCATTCTCATTACCTTACATTTTGAAGTATTGAACTTCATTAGCCACTTTTCTGACCACTCATGCAGATTATTTAGATCCTCCTGAAGTTCTCTACCATTGTTCTCGTTTTTTACTTTCTTCACAATCTTTGCATCATCTGCAAACATATTCATGAATGAATTTACAGACTCTGGTAGGTCATTTACATATACAAGGAACAAAAGTGGCCCTGAACCCTGTGGAACTCCACTACTAACTCTTCTCCATTCAGACACTGAGTGTCTTACTCTAACCCTCTGTTCCCTTCCTTCTAAGTAAGTTTTTATCCATTCCAAAACATTTCCACCTATTCTAGCCATTGATTGCAGCTTCCTAATAAGTCTCCCATGTGGAACAGTGTCAAACGCTTTCTGGAAGTCTAGGAATATGCAATCTGCCCAGCCCTCTCTTTCCTGTAAGATTTGGCTTACCTCATCATAAAATTCTATTAAGTTTGTTACTGTTGATCTACCTTCTCTGAAGCCATGTTGCCTCACTGACAAAAGTTGAAGGATTCCAAGTGAAGAGAGATATGTTTCCTTAGTAGTTTCTCCATAACTTTGCAAACTATGCTGGTCAAGGAAACTGGTCTATAGTTCAGAGCCGTATCCCTCCTTCCCTTTTTGAAGATAGGTATCACATTTGCTTGTTTCCAGCATCTTGGAATCTCCCTTGACTCCAGTGACTTTTTAAATATGATACTTAGTGCCACTGATATTGAGTTTGCACATTTTTTAAGCACATGAGGGGATATGTCATCAGGACCTGTAGCTTTATGAACATCTAAATCCATCAGCGCTTTGCATACCTCTGTGGCTGTAAGGTTGATGTTCTCTAATACCGGCCCTTGAGCTTCTATCACTGCAATCTGAGGGGGTGGGGTATTTTCTACTGTAAATACTGACTGAAACTCCTTGTTCAATTCTTTGCAGATCTATTCATCCGTCTCAGTGATGCTTCCATCCGCTCTCTTTAGCCTTAAAACCTGTTCTTTTACCTTCAGTTTTCCTCTGATAAAGCTGTGGAAAAGCTTGGGATTTTCTTTAGCCTTCCTGGTGATGTCCCTCTCATAGTCTCTCTCTGCCTCTCTCCTTTTACTTAGGTAGTCATTTCTTGCTCTTTTGTAGGTTTGCCAGGCATTTATGTTTTTTCTCCTCCTATACCTTTTCCAGCATTTGTCTCTCCACTCCTTAGCTCTTTTACACCCATTATCGAACCATTTCTCTCTGGCATGAATTACACCTACTTTGGTGACAGGTATGCAGCAATCTACTATCTTCCCATATTTCTCACAAAAGATGTCATACATTTCTTGTACAGATTTGTTGTAAAATAAGGTTCTCCAGTCAAGAACTGCAAAAAGCTCATTCATTTTGATGTAATCTCCTTTTGGATAGTTCCTCCTCATGTCCTCAGTGCCTCTACTCTCAGGAAGAATATCTTCAATGATATACTCCATCAACAACACACAGTGGTCACTCTTTCCAATTGGTGGTACATACTCAATTTTTTCAATATCCAACACATTATCTGTGAACACTAGATCAAGTAGTGATGGCTCATCCCCACCCCTGGCCCTTGTTGGTTCCATTACATGTTGGTGCAGGAAATTCCCTTGTACGCAATCTAGGAATCTTGCCCCGAATGAGTCCTCACCACTGTGTGGGTCAAGATTTATCCAATCTATCTCTTTATGATTAAAGTCTCCCATAATCAAAATCCTACATTTTTTTTCCCCGTGCCATGTTAACAACTGAGTTTATGACTTCAATAGTACCTATATGACTTTCCTCATAAACTTCAAGCCTATTTTGGTTCCTTGGTATACAACAGTTATTATAATGCTCTCTGACCCAGTATTTATGCGAGCAACAAGAAATTCCTTGAACTCACTTTCTATAGCCAAGTTTATTTCTTCAACTTGAATCCTTTCACTTATGAGCAGTGCTATCCCTCCACCAGTCCTCTCAGATCTTTCAACCCTTAGTATTCTGAAGCCCTGTGTGATTACATAATTTTGATTACCTAATTTTGTTTACAGGAAAGAGCCCAAAGCTCGCATCTTCCCGTCTCCTGATCGGTTCCATTTTATACTTAGTGATACTTATCATACCTGTCCTTAAAACTATGGATTGAGATAGCATTAACTACCTCCTCGCTTAGCCAATTCCAATTATCAACTACTCTTACTCTGAAAAAGTATTTCCTTACATCCTGCAAAGAAGTTTTCTTACCAAGCTTCAAACTATGACCTCTAGTTCTAGAGCCAGCCATATCAAAATATCGATCCCTATCCACTCTATCATAACCATGAAGGACTTTAAAGACTGTCACCATGTCCCCCCTCACTCTTCTAGCTTCGAGTAATGTAAGTCTAATTCCCTCAGCCTCTCATCATAACTGAGATTGCGTATTTCTGGCACCAGTTTCGTGGCATGTCTTTGAACTTTTTCAAGCTTAGCTATGTGCTTTTTCAAGTGCGGATTCCAAAAGGGGGCTGCATATTCGAGTTTTGGCCTCACATAGGTTACATAAATATTTCTGAACATTTCCTTGTCCATGTGCCTGAAGGCTACCCTTACATTTGATAAGAATGCATATGCTCCCCTTACTATGCCATTTATATGTATTTCTGGAGACAACTCTGCCAGTATGTTTACTCCTAGATCTCTCTCATTTTCTGCCTCTTGAAGTTGTACTCCAGCCACCGAGTAGTCAAGCTTGGGCCTTCTTGCACTTGTACCCATTCTCATTACCTTACATTTTGAAGTATTGAATTTCATTAGCCACTTTTCTGACCACTCATGCAGATTATTTAGATCCTCCTGAAGTTCTCTACCATTGTTCTCGTTTTTTACTTTCTTCACAATCTTTGCATCATCTGCAAACATATTCATGAATGAATTTACAGACTCTGGTAGGTCATTTACATATACAAGGAACAAAAGTGGCCCTGAACCCTGTGGAACTCCACTACTAACTCTTCTCCATTCAGACACTGAGTGTCTTACTCTAACCCTCTGTTCCCTTCCTTCTAAGTAAGTTTTTATCCATTCCAAAACATTTCCACCTATTCTAGCCACTGATTGCAGCTTCCTAATAAGTCTCCCATGTGGAACAGTGTCAAACGCTTTCTGGAAGTCTAGGAATATGCAATCTGCCCAGCCCTCGCTTTCCTGTAAGATTTGGCTTACCTCATCATAAAATTCTAATAAGTTTGTTACTGTTGATCTACCTTCTCTGAAGCCATGTTGCCTCACTGACAAAAAGTTGAAGGATTCCAAGTGAAGAGAGATATGTTTCCTTAGTAGTTTCTCCATAACTTTGCAAACTATGCTGGTCAAGGAAACTGGTCTATAGTTCAGAGCCGTATCCCTCCTTCCCTTTTTGAAGATAGGTATCACATTTGCTTGTTTCCAGCATCTTGGAATCTCCCCTTACTCCAGTGACTTTTTAAATATGATACTTAGTGCCACTGATATTGAGTTTGCACATTTTTTAAGCACATGAGGGGATATGTCATCAGGACCTGTAGCTTTATGAACATCTAAATCCATCAGCGCTTTGCATACCTCTGTGGCTGTAAGGTTTATGTTCTCTAATACCGGCCCTTGAGCTTCTATCACTGCAATCTGAGGGGGTTGGGTATTTTCTACTGTAAATACTGACTGAAACTCCTTGTTCAATTCTTTGTAGATCTCTTCATCCGTCTGAGTGATGCTTCCATCCGCTCTCTTTAGCCTTAAAACCTGTTCTTTTACCTTCAGTTTTCCTCTGATAAAGCTGTGGAAAAGCTTGGGATTTTCTTTAGCCTTCCTGGTGATGTCCCTCTCATAGTCTCTCTCTGCCTCTCTCCTTTTACTTAGGTAGTCATTTCTTGCTCTTTTGTAGGTTTGCCAGGCATTTATGTTTTTTCTCCTCCTATACCTTTTCCAGCATTTGTCTCTCCACTCCTTAGCTCTTTTACACCCATTATCGAACCATTTCTCTCTGGCATGAATTACACCTACTTTGGTGACAGGTATGCAGCAATCTACTATCTTCCCATATTTCTCACAAAAGATGTCATACATTTCTTGTACAGATTTGTTGTAAAATAAGGTTCTCCAGTCAAGAACTGCAAAAAGCTCATTCATTTTGATGTAATCTCCTTTCGGATAGTTCCTCCTCATGTCCTCAGTGCCTCTACTCTCAGGAAGAATATCTTCAATGATATACTCCATCAACAACACACAGTGGTCACTCTTTCCAATTGGTGGTACATACTCAAATTTTTCAATATCCAACACATTATCTGTGAACACTAGATCAAGTAGTGATGGCTCATCCCTACCCCTGGCCCTTGTTGGTTCCATTACATGTTGGTGTAGGAAATTCTCTTGTACGCAATCTAGGAATCTTGCCCCGAATGAGTCCTCACCACTGTGTGGGTCAAGATTTATCCAATCTATCTCTTTATGATTAAAGTCTCCCATAATCAAAATCCTACATTTTTTTTCCCGTGCCATGTTAACAACTGAGTTTATGACTTCAATAGTACCTATATGACTTTCCTCATAAACTTCAAGCCTATTTTGGTTCCTTGGTATACAACAGTTATTATAATGCTCTCTGACCCAGTATTTATGCGAGCAACAAGAAATTCCTTGAACTCACTTTCTATAGCCAAGTTTATTTCTTCAACTTGAATCCTTTCACTTATGAGCAGTGCTATCCCTACACCAGTCCTCTCAGATCTATCAACCCTTAGTATTCTGAAGCCCTTAGGATAAACTGTGACACTGTTTATGTCCTCACTCAACTTAGTCTCTGTAATTGCTACTATATCTGCCTTACTGTTGTGAATCCTATCTTTTAATTCTACTGCCTTACCAGCTAATCCATCAGCATTTGTGTATAACAATCTTAATGAGGCCCCATCCCCTGATCTTCTGTCATTATCTTCTTTATCTCCCCTTTGTCTGGAAGAACTCTGTAATGAAAATTTTTCTTCTCTTCTTCATTTCTTTCATCATTTAACCTTCTTGCCTCTTGCAACAAGTTTTTGATCTTTCCCATCTCTTCCTGTGTTCTGTATCGTCTAATGAACACTTCTTTGAATTCTTGAAGGTCTTTTAGACTTTTTTTTCTCAACAATATTTCCCTACATGTTTCCCCTCTCTCAAAGGTTACTTTTGTTGGTCTCGGCTTTCCTTCCCTCGAATATTTACCTAGTTGGTGTATGTTTACAATATCCTCAGGACCACATACTACTCCAAGCTTTCTTATCAGGTCTACAACCCTAGCTTTATTTTCTTCAAGTCTCCCCTGCCATGTTGGCTCCTGGGATTCGCTTATGCCTGAGATTACCATTGTCTTCTCCTTATCAAGTGCCTGTTTGATGAGTGGGTTTGCCCTTTCCATCACAACGTCTTTCATTTTTTCGATTACTGTCTCTTTATAGTCAACTGTTTGTATGTTTTCCAGTGCCACCACCTTTGCAGCCTCTTTTACTGCCACATTCCCCTTTAGTGCATCAGCAAAGGAAGTTTTCATGGCATCATTTTCCATATTCAGCTCCTGGAACTCTTTTCTGAACTGTTCAATGTTTTCCTTAATCTGGACATTCCAAGCAGCAATCTCGTCTCTCTCAGAAGAGAGCAGTGAACTAACATCTAATTCCTTTAGGTTGTCATTCAGCTGTTTGTTTTTATCTTCTTGTTTAGAAATTCTAGATTCTAGTTGACTCTTTTCCCCTTCCAGCTTCTTTATTCTTTTTTCTAGTTCCTTTCTCTCCTGCCTATGTGCTTTATTTGCTTCCTCCAAAGATCTTATTTGCTCTCTGAGTGTTTCTTTCTCTTTCATTTCTCCATCCATATTCCGAATTTTTTCATCAAGGCTTATAACCATTGCCTCGTGAAGGCTGTGAATGCTCTATGGCACAAAGTTTTTGTCATTTTAATAGGGTTACTTGCAATGATATTGAATACGTTTTTTAGACGGCTTACCAGTAAA
Source organism: Halocaridina rubra (assembly GCA_037179515.1). Taxonomy (NCBI): domain Eukaryota; kingdom Metazoa; phylum Arthropoda; class Malacostraca; order Decapoda; family Atyidae; genus Halocaridina; species Halocaridina rubra. The sequence continues at coordinate 43,251 of JAXCGZ010004296.1, forward strand.
TATAATTCTAGTAAATCCAATATTGGACAATTAGTAATGACCATCAGGTTTATGAGTGTGCAAGCATTGATATTATATATAAATATGCCCGACTTTTTATGGACTTTATATACTACAGCTATGAATGACACTTTATCACAAAATGAAGGTATTGTTGGTAATATATCTCAAAATTGTCAAAGTACTGGGGGTGTCCTTTTGCAGATTCTGTTCAAAAGTTAAAGAACTATATTATTTTAGCGTTTTAAATGAATTTGATAAATTTGTTAGTGAAGTATTTAATCAGTACATGAAGTATCCCTGTTCTTGGTTCTTTTTCATGGAACTTGGAAAAAACTGTGTAATTCCAGAACAGTTCTATGGTATTCCCATCTCTCGTTATTCATTTTGCCAATGGGAACTGGGTGAATGGAATATTTGTTGGCTTTTATATTGAATATTTTGCTCTTCATGTCATTCATTCTATGGCATTATTTAAGGATATATTATGAATTAGGCACCATTATATACATGACAGTTGTTTGTCATGAGGCCTAATTTACAGCAGTCTGTAATTGATGTTTAAGGATAACTTTTCAATTGTTTTTCATTGAGTTCTAATGCCTTTGTTATTAGTTTCCAAGTTGACTCCATGCAAGATTACATTTTGTGTAATTTTCGTACTGTCTTCTTTATTCTTTTGGATATTATAGAGCTGTTTTATTAGTAAGTATACTGGTTAGTGAAGTCTTATATACTCTTGGATTTCAGTTGTCCTGTTTTGGTTCTGTGATTATCTGTATTTTTGTAGACAAGAGGAAGGTACTACTTTGTTTTAAGTCACACCAGAAATACTTGAGATCTGCAATTTGGAGGGAATTGCAACCTCTACAGAGGTAAAGATAGCTTTTTTTCCCCCATTTATCTCTTCTCCTGTGTTTGGTAAATGATTTTGACACTTAGCCAGGGTATTCTTTATTAGGTTCAGGTGCAGATTTGCCTCATTCTTCGTAATTCTGGTGAGCTTTTTGTTTTGAGCATTACTTGCTTGGTGCTTTTTTGGCACTTTGTCTTCATATCCTCTGTGGCTGTGAATATAATCTTCACTTAAATACTTCACCTTTATTTCAGAAACTTTTAACTTTATAAAATCTAATATACTCCCATACTTCTTTATACTATTGTAGTAAACTTTTATTAGTAATGTTATTTTAATTTTTACACTAATAGAATTTCTGCTGAATTGGTTGCATAATGCTTATTATGTTGCGTAGTCACTGTGGCTCAAACGATAGCGTCTGCGACTCTGAGGTGTCAGGTCCAGGGTTCGCGCCCCGTCACGGTCTGAGGTTAGCACTGGCATGCACTCAGGGTAACGATTACACCTGCCAAAACAAGTCCTTTGCAAGAAGGCAACCGTCGTAGCCCTTGGTTGAAAAGGGAGTCCAAGATGTAAAACTGGAACAAACAAATGAACGAATGCTTATTATGTTGCAATTGTTCCATCTTCTCTCTCTACTCCTATTCCCACATCTATGTGGAAGTTCCTGACTAAGCTCCTCCATTGTCCTTGGTTTGCATCTAATCTCTCAGCTTGCTTTTGTTCCATGCAAATAAATTTCATCATGTCCCGGTGATTTATGAGCCTATTTCTTTTATTACATCCTCCCTCGTTATATTTATTGTACTAAGTTTATTATCGGGATTGTCTGTGTATATGGATTCTACCTCTGGAATATATTCCAAGTTTTCATTGGTAAATACAAATAAGAAATATTAATTTAAACAGGTACACATATCTTTATCATCATCTGTCATATGACTGTTGGCTTCTTCAACTGGTTCAACTTTTTCCTTAAATTTAGTCTGATAGTGTTGATAAAAACCTTTAGGATTTTCTTTAGCCTCTCCTGCTATTTTAACTTTGTATTTTCTTTTAGACTCTTTCTTTTTAACTTCCCTGTTTAACTGTATATATTGCTGCCTCAACCGCTCTTCACCTGTTTGTAGTCTCCTGTATATTCCTCTTTTAATACGTATAAGATTCTTTATTCTGTTGTCCATCCATTTGGGGGCATTTTTTCTTAATGTGAATTGTTTCATGGGAATGTAGTCTTTCTGACTATTCTTAAGAGTTGGGACAAAATTATTATATTCTTCATCCTAATTTATATTAACTAATGGCCTGCTATTCTTACCTGTGTGAGAATTTACTGTATTGGTCTCATCTTGTGCTAGTCTTTGACCTGTGGTACCCCCTTCTTGGACTAATCTGCTACCTGCAACCTGACCTGCTTCTACTCCAGAAATCCCTTCCCAGAACTCACTAGATAATTTAGGTTTCAACCCTTCAAAATCTCCTGCTCTAAAGTTTGGAACAATACTCTTATTTTCCTTGAAAAGTAACTTGAATGTAATGGAACTATGGTCACTGTTACCCAATAGTTCACCAATTTCTAAATTTGTAACCATATTTTCTCTATTACTGAGAACTAAATCCAGTATATTAATCCCCCGTGTCTTCTACTACTTTTAAAAACTCCTTAGAGCCACTATCACTTGTAATGGTTTCCCAGTTTATATTCCTAAAATTAAAATCGCATACAATGCAAACTCTATTTGACCTGGACAGTTTTAGCAATCTCATCATATATAATTAGCAAATTTAAACCCTCTAGATTCGGTGGTCTGTAGACTACTCCTACAACAAGACTTTCTGTATTAATTATAATTTCTACCCATAAGGTTTCTGAATTTAGTCTTGTCTTAATTTCGGACTTAATGCAACTTCTGAGGTAGTCTTTCATTTACATGATTACCCCCACTCCTATTCTATCTATACTGCGATCCAAAGTTTATATTCATTAATTATGTATTCATCTTTGCGGTGTTTACTCTCTAAATTAATTCTACTTTCACTGATGCATATTATTTCCGGTCCCTCGCTACTTACTATGGCTCTCAGTTCCTCTATCTACTTACCTAAATTACGGCTATTTGTATAATATACCTTTAAACTTCCTCTATGCTTATCCTTCTTGTGGCTAGTCTTTTTGTTTATTTTTGGTCTATTTACCAAATGGTAATTTTCCTTAAACTCACGGTTATTAGACTTACTATTTACAGTACCCTTGTTGACTTATTTCTCTGCACGAGTATTATTCAGTTGCTGCCACTCAATGTTTTTATCTAACAATGAGGTATATACCTGAAATTTGTTCACTGCTTTTAATCATCCTGCAGTTGATATATAAACTAACCTCATGTCGCAATTTCTCACTATCACTCTGAGTGCTGCATGTCTATTTCAGTACTATTCATCCTCAGTACAATGGTATGCTGATCATCAGTCAGCCTATTTTAGGGCTCTATGCTAAATGGAGAAATATAATTATATAGGCAAGATGAGAGAGGAAGGTTTTAAAAATGCTCAGAGTTCTGTAGAAGCAATCAGTGTAATTTGCTTTCTTAAAAATCTGAACAGGAAAGGTGAAAAATGCATTTTATACATAAACTTAAGCTTCCACTAACTTTGCAACTGACAAGCAGATCTGTTCCATGCAGGCCTTACTGCTAGATGGTGCTCCTCTGAAGGTTCTAATTCTCTTGGCCAAAGACTTCTATCAGTCTGATAACCTGTCTTTTTGCCCTACACATACATTAAATGTCAAAAGTAAGGTTAATGGTAAAGATAGAGATTCTCTCCACCAATAAAAACCAATTTTCTTTATAGAATTTCACTATTTTACAAGATTAGGAAAAGGTTTGGAAGGTATAAGAGAGGGAAATTTTATCTCTCTGTAGTCAATGAATCTGTTGCAATATGAGGAGTCAAAGACGGTCTCTCCCTGGCACTGGTTAACACCATTATAGTAGAGAAGGACTTTGAATCCTCTTTTGGTGAAGTGTATGGAAGACCTTTCTATTAAAGGATCATCTCTTCTCATTTGCAACTTCATTCCTAAGTGACTACCATTGCTCTGGTCAGAAAAATTCTCCCAGGAAAGAGTTTATTGAAGATGGATACTGGTAGGTCTTGATTCGTATAGATTTCTGTAAATTTCTGAGTGTCAGTCTCAGAGGGGATAATGCGAAGGTTTAGAAGCTACGGTACAGTATTCAATCCCAAGAAACGGGGTCTTTTGCCTCAGAAGTTCTTCAATGGATAAGACCTAGATGGAACATGATCTCTTCTATCCTTAGCACAGATTAATGTCAAATGTCATATTCAGCCTTCCTTTGCCCTTCCATTGTGTATTATTACCTGTTCTACTTCAACTAGGTTTTAAATTTGAAGACATTATAGACACAGTACCAAAGTCTTTCCAGAAGCTCGCTAAGCACTTTTACATTCTGGTTCACCTCCATTTGGGGATTCAAAGGTAAGAGTTCTCTGTACTTTGACATTGAGCCTTCATTGCTGGCACCTCCCTTAGGACTTAAAGAAAAGGGTATTACGATACCTCCAATTCTGAATCATAACCCGTAAATATTGATTAAGAAATGTAAAACTTTCACAATTCATAATTATCTGCCACTTTCACATTGCCCCTGATAAGGTCCAAATTCTCTACTGTGCCTACAAAATAATTAACATCTGCCCATTTGACTTCAGCAACAATCCAATGCATCAAGAGTGAGGAAAGGCATCTACAAACAGCTGCGTTTTCTACTGTGTAGCAATCCTTCCGAGGAGGTCTATTTACATTAAGTTTTTTATATCAAAGGGGTCTAAAACATGTTGATAGAACATAATATAGAAAACAATGTCTGTGATTTTCAAATGGAAGCTTCATAGTTAATTATTTTGAGCATTATTTTTCTGGCCATCACTTGTTTCTTTTTTATTGCATTACCCAGATACATTTAGAAAGAATAGCAAAGAGGATTACCAGGTATTTGACCTAGAGGTAACCCAAGATTGGGATGCAGGAATGGGGTGTGAAATGGTCTACCCTAAGAGCCTATGACACCAAGGAGAGTGAGAGGCATACAATAAGTAGAATGTGTTGGTGCTAAGTGATAGGCATCCTAGCTGGTGTGCACCAGTGAGCAAAAACGAAACTCTTATGATGCTGCCAAGGTAAACTAGGGAAATATGTAGCCTGGTTCTGGAATATGGCAAAGGCAAGATCTTGTTCACTATATTGGCCTGCACAAGTATTACTGTGAACGGATGGAGACAACTTAGCATTCACTTAAAATGTGTTTACGTTTTATGTGTCACTAATAATCCTAATTATGGAAGTGGACACTGAAAGTGCGGTTAGGGAGTTAAGGCTGGCTGCCCTTACTAACGTCCCATGGTGGGATTGATCGCAGGTTTGTCAACTCAAAGAGTCGAGTAGTCTAACCATTTAGCTAACAAAATTTGTTATTCCTCAGGTTGTAGCTACTTTGTTGAGCCACACATGTCAAAACAAAATGTATGAGCCAAAAAATACATTTAGGTCTTTTGCAGATTATATCTTGCATTGCAAGAAAACTGATATTACGTTAAGTATAGATGCACATTATTTAAAAGATACTATAGCTCAAGTTAAATGTGAGGTAAGCGCAAATATTGCAAACAATGCTTAATTTCTGAAATACTGTTGCATATTTCTTTTAGTTTAAAAGATACAAAAGATAATCAATATCGTATTCCTAGAGTTAGCAAAAGAGGCTTCAAGCATATACCACATTCAAATAGTTTATGTACATGCTATCATATTGATTTGCTACAAACAGGAATATATATAATGATTATATATATATATATATATATATATATATATATATATATATATATATATATATATATATATATATATATATATATATATATATATATATATATATATATATATATATATATATATATATATATATATATAATAAACAATTCAATATACAATCCCAAATACAATCTTAACAAGTATATTAACAGTGAAAACTAAACAAATATCAGTATTAAGAGATGTAGTATTCTAAAAATGTTCAAAGCTTACCTGCCTTTGAGTAAAGCTGAATGTGATGCTATTCTTTTCATTTCTATCACAAACCACGTTTCCAGAAATTTTCTTTTGAAGTTACATGAGGTAGAACAGCAACATTACAATGCAATGTACTTAAAATCAATGACATCTTCAGTCATGAACATGTATTATTCTCTGGTAAAATTGTTTGAGCATATTGATATTTTATTAAACATCTTATTTGGATAGCAAAATTTAATCTGCTATACATCAAGGTAAAGTGACTAAGAGAAGGCAACTATACATGGTTTGTCCCCTCACTCGATGGCAAAGGATGTTCTGGTTCCTACATATGCTTTATTAATTTTGTGATCCCAAACTAAACTATGCTAAGTAGTGGAATGTATAATCATTCTGGATACTGTACCTACTAATGTCAAAAGTGTTTCAGTTTTCTAAATTACACAATAATATAAAATCTAAAACCATTCCCAAAATAACTCACAAGGTTTAATAAAAATATAAACTTACTACAACTTCTGCTGAATATCTTTAAGGACACTTAAAATAAGGTCTGGTGATGGTCTGTCACTTGGAACTTTGCTCCTGTAGGCAAACTGGAGTCTGCATTCCTTGTCAAGAATAAAATCTCCTCCCATTTGATGGGGGTCATCTTCAATATTCTCGTAGCCTTTAGGTAGAACTTCATTCTTTGCAAGTTTTGCTCCATAGTAACTGAGCATTGTCGCATTCCATACTAGTTCAACGGATCTTTAAGAAGAGAGTAATGTATTTAGTATAATATACTGCATGAATGTATACTTTACATGGTTTACAAATTAATTGCTAAAGGCACCGAATAGTTCTTACATAGTATTTACCTTGAATACAGGCCTAAATAAAGATTAAAAAAAACCACAGCATGACTTTAGCAAGGACATATTGAGACAATATACTTATAAACTTATTGATGTATCATGATGTAATATCCATTACTGTTGATAAATGAGGGAATCGTATAATACTGAGCCATAATTACAATGAGAGCAACAACGTTAACAACTATTACACACATCAGTACACCTTTAGAAAGAGAGTTGTGTATAACCTCAAAAGCATAAGGAAGGAAATGTATAAACTTTAAAACATTACAGGCTTACAGAAGATTATAAATAAAAAGTAATTACAGGATAAACTTTGCTAATATAAAAGCAAAATAAGTAAACCAATAGCTATTTTGCAAAAAAGTTTTGAAATTATATTTTTTGAAATGTAACTTGCTAGACGAAGTAAGCCTTTAGAAAACCACTCTTTGCCACTATGTAAAATTCTTCACGATAGACATAGAATACACTTCTACCTACGATTACAGGAAAAAATATTTTACTAATAACTATCCCTGATATTGAATACCAGGCTTCCTCATGCCACTGATTAATATTTGGTACCTATTATTTACATAAAACTAACAAAATTTTTTTTTTTTTCACATGCAAACACATCATATACCACAAGTGAACTAAAACATGAATTTTTTTTTTTATGTATACTGTGTGTATATATATATATATATATATATATATATATATATATATATATATATATATATATATATATATATATATATGAAAACTACTGTACTTTTATGATAAGTACAAAGTACACATAGTGCTTATTATAGTATCATCATCGTTGTCATCATCATTTTTATTATTAAAGTTCACAGTTATTATCATATCATTATGATTTACAGCATAATGTATTTTTTGTTGGTATACACTGCAGTTCAGTATTTTGATCAATTAGGCAGTACAATGAACATACACAGAAAAGTATATATGATGACAGCTGAGACAATTTACCTAAAATCCCACGGGTCTCTTAAAACGTTCAGACCCTACCAAAAAGATCCATTATCTCAGGCTAAGATCTGAAGTTATTTCCTAGTATACACTTTAATGTAAGGAAACTTTCTCACACTTCCTTGAGTAAACTAAGGCCAAATTAATTCAATAACTGAAATACTTAGTGAAATTAAGCCAAAAAAATAAGCAAGACATTTAAAAATGGCAGAACTCCTCAGTTCTATCCACTGCCTGGATTCCTAAGTTCTCATATCAGCCCACACAGAAAAGACCTACTTTAAGTTTTCTAATGCAAGAAATTTGTTATGTGTGGCCACTACAGACAAGGAGTCAGATAACTTTGAAGCCACCTAGCGATTTAGAAAAAAATGTACATCCAGCGTAACAAGGAAGCAATTTAATATCTAAGGTCCCATTCAACAGGGATGAAATCCGCAGAGATATGAATATGAAGGAAACTTAACTTGAACTTCTAACAATGTCTCCTTAAACAAAACCTCTTTGCAAAGTCCACCAAATATGTCATAACTGCTTATGCTCTAGCAACAGCAGCCAAGATGCTGTTAAAAGAAGAAGTGTTGGCTAAAGTGTGCTTTTGACGTCAGGAAGGGGCCATCATGCAGCTGCTCTTTCTTTGCATAATGGCTTTAATCTTAGATTGCTTAAACTCAAGAGTCAAACCCATTTAGCAACAACATATTCCAAAAAGGAAGAGGTGAGCAACTGGACAGAGAAACTACTTTCCCTTTTGGTGTTAATGGAACAGTAATGCTGGATATGAAATTAGAAAATTAAATACAACTTACCTTTTTAACCCTAGAGCCTTATAGAATGCACGGGGGGATGGATTGATGTAGTAAGGGAAGGGGAATTTGTTCTCTTGCAACCATCGCTTAGCACCAGACATATCTCCAAATGTCACCAAAATCACATGGCAACCAGATGCAAGAAGCTCATCCTAAAAATAGAATTCTCATTTTTACACATCATCAAAAAATGACAATAATAATAATAATAATAATAATAATAATAAACCTTTATTTCCATTACAATACAATGAGTATTTGTCAGCCGGGGCAAGCCCAACCCCCCCACTGTGGTGCCCAACCACAGCAGTAACCTGCCAGGAAACAGCTAAAACTCTCGGTCTTGGACGGGAACCGATCTTTCGACCTCGTGAATGCGAAGCCAGCTCGTTACCACTGTACTAGACAGCAGGCTATTTTTTCTTTAGCTTACAAATCATACATGATGATTACAATAGGCAAAATACATTGCTGTAAAAGCCTATACATAAAAGTATATCAAGCTTGCAGGAACACAACAGAACTAATAAGCATTTTCCATGCAATATGAATACAATACCTGCTTCTCTGCCAGCTGGCTAATATGGGTGCGTCATGGTAGTCAGGCAAAATGTCTGTTCAGTACAAAGAGAATTAATCTTTGTTTTGATAATTGTAGAAGATCGCCTAAGGTGATTTCAGAGGCTTGAAGGGGAGTATTTCCACAATTATCATCATCACTAACACTGTAGAAGATAATATCTTGTGATATTCCATCCCCTAATTCAGGCAAAACATGGTCTTGCATTTCATTATCTTTGGCTTGAACAAGTCGCAGAAATTCACTCCAGTCAGCCTTGGAAAATGAAAGGTAAAATATGTAAATACAAGATAACTGTATTGCCGTAAAAGATAGAGACAAAAGAAAATGGATACTCAAACAACATTAAAGAGGAAGAGATATACAGTACACAGAAAAAATATCCCATATAAATCCTTAGCAACTAAAGTTCAGTACACTCTTAGCTTGTTTTTGCTATCTCTGTTTCTTAACCACAATAGTTACCTAGTGATATATCTGTGTAAACATGAAGGGAAACTAAACACCTGAGTTCATCATATGAATGTATTTCATACACAAAAAATACACTCCATTTTAGCTAAAAATTTCAGGTAAATGGAAAAATAATAATTATATATTTCAAATATATACTGTAGTAAGAGATAACCCTTTGTGAAAATGAAAACAGTAATATAAATGAGTAATTACAATGTTACATTTACAACGACATTCAATGGACATGTTGCAAAATACTAGTGTATGAAAAATAAATATGATTTAAGACATCACATGAATAAGCTTACCTCCACATCCATAAGGCTCTTGGCTGCATCCTGGACTTCCTTACTGCCCTTGCTGACCGCTTGCTCTAGATCCTCACGGTTATCAAATCCACTCCTAGAGAAAGGTACCTTTGATGAATTTCAAAGAATTGCAGATTTGTGAAGGAAACATATACTGTATGAGGATAAAAAGACTTTTCATCCAGTAAAATGAAATATTTTGGCAAAAGAAAGGAAAATAATCTGTACCACAAGTCTTTTATTTTCCATTGATTTACCTTTCATATAGCCCTTATTATGGCTCCTAAAAAAGTTAAAAGTGTTAGTGATACTGGGGGACTTTCCTTCCAGAAATAAGTCCCCCTTCTCCTCCTCCTCCACCACCATCCACGTATGCCAGCAACAATCATCCACAAGGGTAAATACAGTACTGTTTCTTACCTACATTATTTTTTTTTACCTACAATATGTACTCTTTCCTACTGTATTTGCTTTTAGTGGGAGAATGTGACAACTTATTCTAAGTGTTGGACTTTGGTATTTTATACTGGGTATCAACTAGTGTATACTGTATACCTGAATATATACATGTTTTACTTTAGTAGAGTATAATTCCTTTCTATTATTAATGTAATTTTCCTTTTACAGATGAAATACATATAGCCTGTGTTATATTTCATATTTTTAGTGACTAAATTTTTTTTTTTAAATGAATATTTATTGTGACCAGGAATGGATTAATTGCATTTACATGCTTTTCAATGGGAAAAATAAATTCAACCCAAGAACAGTTTTTGGGAACGGATTAAGTTCATGAGTTTGGGTCACACTGTGTACAGTAATCCCTCGTTTATCACGGGGGTTCGGTTCCGGGACCGGCCATGATAGGTGAATTTCCGCGAAGTAGGAACACCTTAAAAAAATAATAATAATATTAATAATAATAATAATAATAATAATTTAAGATGATTATGACACCAGGACAGGCCAAAAATGATAAAATAAAACAGTCTTTATCAGGCTGTAAAGAGAAACAGATGGAGAGTGTAATGACCTGTCAGATGTGAAAGGATTATAAAAGATGTGTAATGAATATCCAGCTCTCTGCTGGGTTTTAATATACCTCTGCATTACTTTCATGATGTCTATTCCAAAAATTCTCCTTAGATATTATTATTATTATTATTAACAATAATTTTCCTTTGATGAATATTGTGGAGATTATTATTATTATTATTATTATTAATATTATTATTAATATCATTATTATTACGAATTTGTACTTAAACCATTATTTTTACAATAAATAATGTAATTTTGGTTGAATGAACAAGAGTTCATTAAAGATGGCTCTCTCTCTCCAACATTCTATTCTACCCAACCCCTCACACTCTCTTTGTCCCAGCCAACTAGGGAGGGGCACTGTACACAGTAATTAAAGTAAATAAACCAACAGATGTACAAACAATGATGAGCCCTTAATAATAATAATAATAATAATAATGATGATGATAATAATCTCCACAATCATCATCAAAGGAAAATTATTGTTGCCAATAATAATAATAATAATAATAATAGTAATAATAATAATAATAAGATCTAAGGAGAATTATTGGAATAGACATCATGAAAGTAATGCAGAGGTATATTAAAACCCAGCAGAGAGCTGGATATTCATTACACATCTTTTAAAATCCCTTCACATCTGACATGTCATTATACTCTCCATCTCTGTTTCTCTTTACAGCCTGATAAAGGCCGTTTTATTTCATCATATTTTGGCCCATCCTGGTGTCACATACATATACCGTGGCTGTTTCCCCTTAAAAAGTGGGGGTAGCCGACATCAAAAAAGAAACAGTTTGGGGAGCAGTTATACTCCCCTCTACTCTCCCTCTTCTTTGATGCCTCACAGGAGGTTGGTACAAGGGGGGGGGGGTCACACACACACACACACCAAAAATAATAATAATAATAATAATTTGCAAAAAAAAAAAAAAAAATTCCGCGATGCACTCAATCCGCAATAGGTGAAACAGTTTTGTGAAGCACCTGAAAGCCATGAGTACCTCAAAAAGTACTCACATGTAGATGTTGAGGTATTTACCTGCTACTTGTTATACCAGAGTTTACTGATGCTGTTGAAAGCCTTGGTGGTAAAAAATTGTGTCAAACCTTTCCAGGAATCCATGCACTAATTGGTTGCAACTCTATATGCCATTGTAGATAAAATAAAGAATGAAAGCCATGAGTACCTCAAAAAGTACTCACATGTAGATGTTGAGGTATTTACCTGCTACTTGTTATACCAGAGTTTACTGATGCTGTTGAAAGCCTTGGTGGTAAAAAATTGTCAAACCTTTCCAGGAATGCATGCACTAATTGGTTGCAACTCTATATGCCATTGTAGATAAAATAAAGAATGAAACAATGGATCTGTTGAGAGCCAACAATGTAGAATTTCTCCAGACCTATCAAAACCTACGTTCCAGTTTACATCCAAAAGAGAATCTGTTTATAGATGATTAAGCTTCTGTATGTAATTTGTAAGGAATGCCAGTGATTGGTGTCACTGACTCACGGCATACAATATCTTTCAAAGCTAATAACGTACAATTGCACAATCTAAAACCAACAAAGAGTGCTCTGAAGCAACAAATCTATTGGGCTAATTATCAGGCTGCAGTGTGTAAAGGATCTCTCATGGTTGAGCAGCAACTTTCAAGTCCAGATAGCCAACAAGAGAAAATTTCTGGTACTGCACATTGGGCTGACTTGTCACCTGCATACGACATCATACTAGAACTAGTGTCCTGTGGTTGGACTAGAAATGGTCTAACCAGGAGATGTGACTGCAATAATAATCTTCCCAGCAGTGATGCCTATCTTTGTGGTGAGCAATGTAAGAACTGATCACATGACGGGGTGAGCGATGACAAAGATCAAAATGACTGATTAATGGACAAATGTACAATTTTCCTTTCATATTTAACATTAATATATGAGACTTTTGCTCAGAACATCAGAATCCTTAAGGTTTGCTGTATTTTAATGTAATAAAATGCTTACCAGATGATATTTGGCCACTGTTTGTTTCATTTGTCATAGCCAAAATATATATATTTTTTAAAATAAGTTTCTAAAAGGGTAAAGTTTGAATATCTGTTTCTAATTTCATGTGCAAGCTTCCAGGCTGGACACAAGCTGATTAACAATCTAGATATTCTACGTTTTAGTTTGGTACCAACAAAGCTCTATACTGAGTGGGGTTCAACACTATGGAACTTTGGGAGACTTAGCTCATGGACTAACAAGGGGAACTTGATGTAGGTCAGCCAACGAAAAATAGTTACAATAGTTTCATGACTGTAGAGTACACAGCTCCAAAGATTATTAATACCAAACTGCACAGATTACGTGTACAATTGAAAATTTAGTATAGATTAAGCTAAGACGATTCATAAATTCATTCTTTTTTTGTTTAACATCACAAAAACGCTAGTGAAATGTGCATACACACACTTGCCTCCAATTCTAGTATCATCTAAAATGGTTTGTTGGACGAAGGGATGGTGAGTTCTAGATTATTTTTTGGTACTGATTTTACTGAAGCCCAAGGAGGGATACATAGCCACTGGATTCTTTGCAAAAGTTTGTGCCATATATGAATATTAGTTTCTAATCTATAAATAATTCTAGAATAAAATGAACACATACCTCCTGAAGAGATCCCCATATATTCCCAGTCCTCTGCATAAGATACTAATGCCATCATCAACAAAATGAGCACCAACTTCTGAAAAGCAAATATGTCAGATCATTAAGAAATTCATTACCCTATATGAAAGTTAAAGCAAACTGGTAAACACCTTTACAAAAATAAAATATATTTGTCTATCTATATATAAATAGGCCATAAGTATGCATGACTCTTTTCGTCTTGACAGACAACGAAAGCAGCCTGAAGCTCTGCTGCTTGCCTGGGCTAAAGATAGAGGAAATGGCTAGCCCATTTTGCACTTCCCTCCTCTCAACGCTGATGATTAACTCCAAAATAAAAATAAAATCTGTGTATATATAAATCAAGCAGCATTGCAGGAGATGCCATAAGATGGTGAGGAGGATTCCTCCCTATGAAATGCCTTCGGGTATCTCCCTCCAAACTTTCTCTCAGAGTTTATTCCCCAATACTTTCACATTACTGGGTGTGCCTGCAAAGCAGCAGGAAGAAATGCAGGTAGTACCACATCTGCCAATTTCCACTCCTTGGGTACCAATCCTGATTTTATTAAATTATAGAATAGTGCAGTCAGTGGACATCTAAGCTCTGCCTTGCACTTCTTTCATACTCTAGCATAAATTTCATTAGGTTCCGGAGATTTATGAGTCTTTAATTAATCTATTTCTTTTATTACATCCTCCCTTGTAATATTGATTGTACTAAGTATATTATAGGGACAGTCTGTGTATATGTATTCTACCTCTGGAATTTATTCCAAATTTTCATTGGTAAATACTGATAAGAAATATTCACTTAAACATGTACACATCTCTTTATCATCTGTGAATGACCGTTGGCTACTCCAATTGGCCAAACTTTTAACCCCTAGAGGACCAGGAAGGAAGGGTAAGGGTAACTAAACAAAAACAAATTTATGAATATATAAAAATGAAAAATAAATGGATGAAAAAAAAAATTAGCAGCAGCAGCCTTTGTCGTAATATTGAAATAACATTATACGAGGACTCCCTGTATTATAAAATAACTAAATAGCTACTGTAGCTTTAAACTAAGTTCTTACAGTAGGTATTTATACACCAAGTGAATAAATAGCATCGATCAAATACTTACATAATGGTGTGTATTTTCACTCCATGATAAAATACTATACACTCAGGGGGTCCAAATTTAATAGGATAGATAAAAATTTTCAATAACTGTGTGCATGACATCTCTACCTTCTTCCTTTACTAAATATTACTAAACTATCAGCATACTTTATTCTCTATTTCATGAAAGCTTTCACAGCGTTATCTGGCATTAGGATGAAACCATTAATTCCTTTCTTACTTAGGGATCCACAATTTATGAAGAAATCGCGCTAGATGGAAAATGCACCATCATAATAAGATGTGATGAAGTGTTTTCCTTATTAGGACTCTCACTATTCGTACTTTTCCAGCCATGGACAAAAAATAAGGGTGAGCTTTTAAATGAAAAAAGGGATTGCAGGATTCTCAATTATACTGTAATCTTTAAGGTCTGTGTTCTCATCATTCTTTTAGGTGGCTCAGGCCAATATGTAAAGACTTGATGCTGACTTGCTCATTGCATTGAACAATGTACAATCTCTTAAATGACAAGCTTGTTTTTTTCATATCCACAAATACATCAAAATTATCAGAATCAACACAATACAGTTTATCATTCAATTAATTCTCAAAGACAATCAAAGACTTTGGGATTCAGTTTTTTTTTTTTATGGGTCAGGTCAAGTGTTCTAGGAACCAAATTTGGTTAAGTAATACAAACGCCTTGAAATAGCTTTCCAAAATATTAATAATA
The DNA here is from genome assembly GCA_037179515.1 of Halocaridina rubra. Classification (NCBI taxonomy): domain Eukaryota; kingdom Metazoa; phylum Arthropoda; class Malacostraca; order Decapoda; family Atyidae; genus Halocaridina; species Halocaridina rubra. The sequence continues at coordinate 58,750 of JAXCGZ010004296.1, forward strand.
AAGTCTCCATATACTGGATATCTAATTTGTATGAGGAAACAGATAATTCTAATGTGAATGAATTAGGTCGCCAGGTTTCAGTTCCGATATCCATCTGAGATGCTCCTCAGAACGTCAGCTGGGGCAAGCCCCAACCCCCAGTGGTGCCCAGCAACAGCAGTAACCTCCCAGTAAACAGCTTAAACTCTCGGTCTTGGACGGGAACCGATCTGCCGACTTCATGATTACGAAGCCAGCTCGTTACCACTGTACTAACCAGAGGCTCTTGTGTCCATCTGATGGGACATACAGGAAAGCAATCCTGTTTTCAGTTGAGGAGAAGAGATCTACATTTATTTGCCAAAAAGCTGTGGTTATTTAGGCAAATGAATTCTCATCCAGACACCACTCTGAGACATTTCTGGCAAAGGAGCTTATCCATTACCCAGTTCTTCATGTCCACTATGTTGGATATAGATTTTCATATTTCTGTTCACAGTTAGCGAGCTTGCTAAGTCCTCCCTCTTCAGACGCTGATTTAATATTATACTGTTTATTTGAAGATCTAAATATGGTCTCAATGTGGCATAGGGCTTTGTATGCTATATTTATGTCCTTTATGTGCTGTATGAGATAGAATCATAACGATGGAAACAATTTTCCTGCCCTCTTGATGAATAACAGTTCAAGCCTTCACCTGATGCATCAGTAACTATATCTTGAGAGAGAGAGAGTGCCAGTCTCTCTGCTCATTCTAAGACTATTACAAATTATCCGTCTCTCCAAAAAGAATTACGCTAATGGGCTTGCTTACATTTTGTCTCTGGCCAATTTTTACTGATATGAACATAAAACCATATAAATTCCTCTGAATGACTTGCAGAGCAGAATTTGCCATACATGCAAATTGGAATTTTCCTAATATTTTTAGATGGTGTGTTATGCATGGAATCATTCACTGTTCTTTAAAGCTCATTTCAAAGTTTTTCTTATTTCTTTAAAGGGGAATCATCAGGTGATTTTGAAACAGACATATATTTAGTCCTGCAATTCACCAGTGTCAGACATTATTTCTTGTAAGGCACTAGAATCCTGTTAAATCTCAAGGGTGCCCTTCTTTAGTGTTTATTATGTCCCTAGTAGCCATCGTACATTTTCCCTAAGTAT
>JAXCGZ010004297.1:5000-10000 GCA_037179515.1 Halocaridina rubra
TATATATATATATATATATATATATATATATATATATATACATATATATATATATATATATATATATATATATATATATATATATATATATATATATATATATATATATATATATATATATATATATATATATATATATATATATATATATATATATATATATATATATATATATATATATATATATATATATATATATATATATATATATATATATATATATATATATATATATATATATATATATATATATATATATATATATATATATATATATATATATATATATATATATATATATATATATATATATATGTATATATGCATATATGTATACATGTTTATATGTATATATGTATATCTGTATATATGTGTAGTATATATGTGTAGTAGGTTGGAAATGGCGCCAGCCGCCCATTGAAAGACTCCGACTGAAGGTATTAGGATGAAACTATGACTGGTCCAGACAGCTCCAGGTTGATTCTTCCCTCAGGACGGTTTTTTCCTCATGCATGCATGTACACTGAATATTCTGGTATATTCATTACACATCTCTTGCTGTTCCATTACATTTGACAAGTCACAACATTCTGCACATCTGTCTCTTTTACTTTCCTTTTGCTCACATTTTGTCATTATTTATGGAAGGTTCACTACTAATGGCCCCCAGTACCCGGCATAGTGGGGTGCGAAGAATCTCCGGGGATCGTGTTGACTCCACCATTGGCTTGTGGGCAGACACGCCTGGTGAAATTAATGGTTCTGCTCTTAACCTTGCACCTACCAATAGATCTGCTTCCTTCACTCTTCTCTATTCAAACATTCGTGGGCTGATCTCTAATCTTTCGTCTGTGGAACAGCACTTGGGCACCTTTCTCCCTAACCTCCTCCTCCTATCTGAAACCCAGTTGTCTATACATGCTTCCACTGGGCCTTTCCAAATCTCCCACTATAATCTGTATACTCGTTTTCGTTCCAAAGGTGGGGTCTGTGCATACTGCAACATTAACACTCCTACTGTTAGGCTCATGGACCTTTAATCTCCTGACTTTGATGTTCTCTGGCTAAAAGTCTATCTCTCCACTACCACTATTATCCTTTGCTTCTGCTACTGTTCTCCAAACTCCACCGAGTTTGTGTCTTTCTTTGAATATCTCTCCTCGTGCCATGAGTCCTAGCTATCTTCTCACCCAACTGCCGAAGTTCTCTACATTGGAGACTTCAATGTACACCACAGTGAGTGGCTTCATTCTTCTCCCACTGATGTGGGAGGAAGAGAGGCTCTTGCTTTCTCTATTACTCACGATCTGGAGCAAATCATCAAACATCCTACTTGCGTTCCTGATAGTCACGAACATGCTGCAAACACTCTTGACCTATTTTTTACTTCTAACCCTTTAAACTACTCTTATTCTGTGCTTTCCCCTCTTGGTAAATCTGACCACTTCATGATCTCTGTCTCTTCCATTTTCGCTCCCCCACCACCAATCCCTCCTACTCAACGCTGCCTTTGGCACTTCGAGCGAACCCAATATGAAAATTTGCGTAACTTTCTCTTTGACTTCCCATGGGATGACTACTGCTTTCGGTCCCGCAGCCCTGATCGGGTAGCTGTAAAAGTTGCCGAGATCATGACCGCGGGAATGGAGGTGTACATCCCCTCTTCTACAAAAACTTTCTCTCCCCTTAAACCTTGGTTTGACCGTGCCTGCTCCATGGCTATCCCGGCTAGGAATCAGGCTCACCGATCTTACCAAGCCTCTCCCACTGATTTAACTAGCTCTGCTTTTATTATAGCTAGGAATCGCTGTACAGCTCAGATTCGAAGGTCTAAGGCTTCCTTTATAAGAAGGAAAGTTGATGTCCTTAATTCCTCTCCCACTGAAAAATGCTTCTGGTCCTTAGCCAAAAACCTCTCCAAAAACTTTTGTAACTCAAGCTTTCTCCCTCTCATTCGTTCTGATGGTTCTATAGCTTGCTCTCCCACTGAAAAAGCGACTCTCTTTGGCTCTCATTTTTCTGCCAACTCTTCTATCAACGATTCCAGTGCGCCTGTTCCTCCGTTTTTCCCCTCTCTAACCCTATGCCCTCCCTTATCCTTTCTTCACGCAAAGTTCATAAGGTTCTTTGCTCACTAAAGACAAACAAGGCATCTGGTCCCGATGGTATCCCTGCAAGGTTTCTTAAGGAGTTTGCAGATGAACTGGCTCCCGTGGTTTGCCGTCTTTTTCACCTCATTCTGTCAACCAGTATCTATCCTTCATCTTGGAAGCATGCTCTAGTTCAACCTGTTCCTAAGAAGGGTGACCGCTCTATTCCTTCTAACTACCGACCTATTGCTCTAACCTCCTCTATTGCTAAAGTTTTTGAAACTTTGCTCAATGTTCACTTCTTGAAACGCCTTGAATCTAACTCACTTATCTCCGATCACCATTACGGCTTCCGCAAGGCAAGATCCACTGGTGATCTCCTGTCCTATCTTGATCATGTATGGTCATCTTCTCTGAGGAACTATGGGGAATCCTTTGTTGTCGCCCTTGATATCTCTAAGGCTTTTGACAGAGTCTGGCACAAGGCTCTGTTGGCCAAACTCCCTGCCTATGGCTTTACCCCTTCTTTCTGTTCTCTGATTTCCAGTTTTCTTACTGACCGTTCTATATCTGTAGTTGTTGATGGCGCGACATCTAGCCCTTTCTCTGTTTCCAGTGTTGTTCCACAGGACTCTGTACTTTCACCTACTCTCTTCCTTCTCTTCATCAATAATCTTCTACAATCCACACATTCCTCTCTTCTTCATGCCTTTGACGATGATTCTACCCTTCACTTTTCCTCTGCCTTTTCTTCACAACCTTCATCTGTTACTCGTAATCAATCTCGTATCGCTCTTTCTTCTACTCTTAACTCCGATTTGCAGAGAGTATCCGAATGGGACACTCAAAATTTAGTTAAATTCAATACCTCCAATACACAGTTTCTGGATATCTTTTTATCTTCTTCTCCTCCTGATAACACTATTGTCTTCGAAACTAACGAAATTTACCCTCTTAACTCTATCAATATATTAGGAATCCATATAGCCTCTAACTTGTCTTGGAGGAGTCACATAATCCAAGTTTCTAAATCTTCATCCAAAAAATTGGAGGTTTTGTTTCGTTTTCGTCATCACTTTTCCTCATTGCAGTTACTTAAAATTTACAAAGGTCTTATCCGCCCCTGGTTAGAATACTGCTCACACATCTGGGGTGCTTCTTCCTTTACTTATCTTCTTGATAGGGTTGAATTTAAGGCAGTCAAACTCATTAATGATCCTTCTCTTACTTCTAACCTGGATTCTCTCTCTCTTCGCTGTAAGGTATCTTCCCTTTCGCTTTTCTATCGCTACTACTTCCATCGCTGCTCTGATAAGTTGGCGAGTTGCATCCCTCCTCCACTGCCGAGGCCGCGTAACACTCGCCAAGCAGCCTCATCTCACAGGTACTGTGTGGAGATTTGTAGCTCGTGGATTGGTCAGTGCAGCGACTGCTTCTTCCCATCTACCTCCAGACTCTGGAACTCTCTTCCTCCTTCTGTCTTTCCTAAATCTTATGGCCTTTCATCCTTCAAAAAGCAGATCTATCGTCATTTCAGAGCCTAGTCCTGCATATCTCTGGGTCCTCTGTACTTTGCCTGTTTTTTTTCTGTCTGTCGTTTTCCTTTGTGTGACATTACCTCATCTCTGCCTTGCCCTTAACCTTTTTCTTTTCCTTCGTCTTGGTATTTTCTCGTGCCCGGGTCTATATTGATGAGGGCAGTTTCTGCGTGTCCCGGTGTCACACTCTTAAAAAAATTAAAAATTAAAGTCTTCCCCAATCTCACTCGTGGCTTGGTTTTCGCATTTAATTCAAAACTCAGTCTAACAGGAATGAAAAAAACATCAAATAAACCCATCACCAGATGTGAAAACATGAATCATATTTTACCCAGACTGGGATGCGAACCTAGCACACAAAACTACTATGCCAAGGCAGTACCAGCTACACCAGAGAAGGTAATAAGAGGGAAACAAACCTTCCAACTCTATCTGCTATACTAGGAATGAACGATATATAAATGCCACTCTGTTCATATTACCTCAATCGTGGCTTAGTTTTCACATTGAATTCAAATCTCTATCTAATAGGGATCAACAATAATCAAATAAACACATCACCATATGTGTAAATATGAATCATATTCTACCGCAACTGGGACTCGAATCTAGGACAGAGAATTACTGTGCCAAGGTTCTACCAACTACACCACAAAAATTAATAAAAGAGAAACAAACCTTTCACCTATATCTGCTATATTAGGAGTGAATGTATTCTATCTTAATTCCACTTTGTTCTTATTTCAGTTTTTCACAACCTCAGTCGTGGCTTGGTTTTCGCATTTAACTCAAATCTCAACCTAATAGGAATGAACAATAATCAAATAAACACATTACCATATGTGAAAACAGGAATCATACCTTACCACAACTGGGACTATAACCTAGGCCACATAATTATTCTGCCAACACGCAACCAACTACACCTCAGAAGTTAACAAAAGCTAAACAAACCACCTGCTTTTCTAGGAATGAACGCATTCTATCTGAATGCCACTCTGTTCGTATAACAGATATCCCCAACCACACTCGAAGCTCCGTTTTTGCATTTAATTCAAATCTTGATCTAATAGGAATCGACATTAATCATGTAAGCACATCACCATAGGTGAAAACATGGATAATTTTTTACCCCGACTGGAATTCGAGCCTAGCACACATAATTAGTGTGCCAAGGAACTACCAACTTCACTACAGAAGGTAATAAAAGGGAAACAAACAATAAAGCTTTATCTGTTATACTAGGAAAGAATGCATTATAATTGAATGCCACTCTGTTCATATTACAGTTTCCCCAAACCTACCTCGTTGTTTCGTTTTCTAATTTAATTCAAATATTAATCTAATAGGGATCAATTATATTCAAATAAGC
>JAXCGZ010004297.1:35000-42500 GCA_037179515.1 Halocaridina rubra
TTTCTCAACAATCATGAGCCAACACATGACAGAGGTGGAATACTGGACCTCACCTTTGTCTCCCACTCCCTAAAGCAAGACACCACATGAAGAGTTCATCCCCTGGTCACAAGCGACCACTACAGGATCCATCTTACGCTGCCAATTCCTGAAATCTTCCAAATCCCTGCTCCTTCCCCTCGATGGAATTTCAAGAAGGCCGACTGGGGCCGATTCCAGGAGCACCTCAGCAATTGGTTTTCAGCCTACACACCATCCGAAGACATTGACCAAGCAGAGGCCGTGCTAGTCAATGCCCTGCAAGCTGCAGCAAACTCCTCCATCCCCCTCTGCAAACCACAACACACCACTCATCGGAACAGATGGTATTACAGTGACAGAGTTAAAGAACTCAATCACCGCACTCTCCAGGCAGTCAAAGAACATGTCCATGAAGAGACATGCAACATTAAGAGGAAAAAATGGCTAGAGTGGTGTTCCACCCTAGATGCTCACACCTCTGTGGGCCAGATGTGGAGGAGCATTAACTCCTTTGCTAAAGGTAAACCTCCTAAAATCATCCCCTCAGGGATACTAGCAGGGCAGCAGAAGAACTCTCCGTCAAATTCGCGGATAGAGCAAGCTCCAATCAGCTCCCCATCACCACCAGAACAACTCTTCAGGACCTCACCACTGCAAGATGGGAAGAAATAGAAGAGGCCATCAACACTGAAGACGAAACAGATGCCCCATTCTCTCTGACTGAGCTACTAAGAGTAAGCAAAAGCTCTAAGAACACAGCCCCAGGTGCTGATAGAATCACATACACAATGATTCAAAATATGGGGCCTCAAGGGGAGCTTGCTCTGCTCTCTCTGATCAATTCGACATACACACGAAGAATCAGACCAGCCTCATGGAACAGAGCAGACATTCAGCCCATCCCAAAACCACAGGACCCTGACAACCCTCGCCCCATCTCCCTCCTAAGCTGCCTGAGCAAGATGGCAGAAAAGATGGTACTTAACAGAGTCCGCTGGAAATGCCCACCCTTCCCAGAAAATCTGTTTGCCTACCAGCCTGGTTTAGGCACCTCAGAATGCATAGCCTCCATGCTATCATTTATCAATAACTGCCGTGGATACATCGTTTTTCTAGACCTGGAGAAGGCTTTTGAACTAGCCAATGTGCCGGCAATACTCTCAGCTCTCGTTTCATAGCAGATCAAAGGTAACCTTCTCTCATGGATCAAGCAGAGTGTACAAAACCGTAGTGCATGAGTCAAAGTAGATGGGCACTACTCCACCTACAAAAAATACAAAAATGGGACCCCCCATGGTGGAATCCTTAGCCCCTTCCTCTTTAATTGTCTCATGGAAAAACCCATGGACATAGCACTACCACATGGAGCCAAACTCTTCAACTATGTGGATGACTTTCCCCTTGTCACAATAGGCGGCAGAAGCTCTAACAAGACACAGCGCTGCCTCACCAAGATTCACCAAGCCTACATCTCCATCGGAGTTAAAATCAATGCCCACAAAACCAAGGCCCTTCCCGTCCACCAGTGGAGACCAGACACTAATCTGGTCATAGGTAATGAGCCTGTGGACTGGGTTACCAAGCACAAATACCTGGGTGTAATCATTGACGGCAGACTAACCTTTGGACCTGAAATTCAACACTTGCGCGACAAGTGCAGCCAGCTACAAGCGGTCCTTCGTCGGATATCGGGCCTCTACGATGGTGCATCATTTAATGTCCTCAGAAGATTCTATGTACAAGCCATACGCAGCCTCATAGACTATTCTTGTCCCACACTCTGGCTACTAAAAGACCAACAGTGGGACAAGACAGAAGTAATTCAAAACAACGCCATACATACCATGCTAGGAGCCCCCATGTGGACCAAGAGAAAACATCCAGATGGAATCAGGACTCATGCTACTCAAACTCAGAGCTCAGCAAAGACTGACCCTCTTTGTGGCCAAAACCACCACTGCCTAACATAAATGCCTTGCTGGCACAAATCTCCCTCTAGGCCTCAATCGCCACCCCAACCACCATCCTAGAACCTGGGCAGCCAAGGTCTGCGCTAGCCTGCAAGCACTGCCAGTCAGGGAGAGCATCCTAGCCAAGATACAGGACACTACGCTTCCTGAATACAGATGCCCACCCCCTTGGAATGACCAACCACTCGACATAAAGATCGAGCTCCCTGACAACCCCAAAAGCTTGATAAACCCGCTCGTCCTTAAAAACACATACAAGGACAAAATTCAGAGCTGGAGCAGGCCAAACTCTCAAGTCTACTACACTGACGGTTCAGTAAATCAAGAAACTGGAGCCTCAGCCGCCGCCTTCACCACTGGAAACACGTCCCATCCTGGAGACTGTCAAACTCCTGCTCATCGCTCCAGATTGAGCTTGTTGCCATAGCCAACGCCCTCGACTTCTTCTTCTAGCAAGGAGCTGACCATGCCATAATTCTCTCTGACTCTAAAGGCGCCTTACAGGCCATCAAAAAGCCACTCCTCAGAGACAATGTACGTATCATCACCACCATCCTCAGCCACTACCACAGGACGACCAGCCTTGGAAAAGTCATCACTCTTGCCTGGATTCCCAGCCACGTCGGCATCAAGGGAAATGAGGAAGCCTATCAAGCCTCCAAACAAGCCACTCTCAGAGCAGAAATTCAAATATCTCTGCCTCCTGGGATTCAACAGATAAAAAATAAAGCCACCAAGTCACTCCTTAACGCCTTAATAACTAAACACAACCTGTGCACAGACATTGGCTCCCCCTCCACCTGGTGGTACAAAGCCACCACTGATCTTCAGCGAATCACCCTGCCTAAGAACCTTTGACGAAGCACGGCGGTCAATGTGTACCGTCTGAGACTCGGGTACAAGTGCACCTGGCGAATAGTGGATGATATCATCAGGGAATGCACATTTTGCCAGGTAGCCTCACCACATCCACTGCTCCACTACATCCTCGAATGTGATTCCTTTTCAAAAATTCGACGGAAAACTGGTGCCCCCACAACATCCAGCGAAGGTCCAAATGCTCTTCATGTTGCTACCTCCATAATCAGACTAGTAACAAACAACTACATGAACAGTCTACTAAATATCATCAGTCAATACCCTCCACCAAGATAACCATGTAATAACTCTCTCTCACCTCCAAAACTAATAATCCTCAACTGAACACTTATGCTATCCATTATCTTTGCAGTTTTGCACAACCTCACCCGCGAACCAAAATAGGAAAGTCCGATCACCCTCAAAAGTGAATACCACCAACAATAACAAGATTTCACCCCACCTCTTCACCAAATAGGAAAGCCCATTCGCCGCAAGAGCGAATACAACCTACAATCAAAAAAATCTTACCCCACCTGAGGGCCACAAGGGAAGGTCCGCTCACCCTCAAGGGAGAACATCAAAGAAAAAAAATTTTCTTTTCGACTCTCTAACTATCTTTTTAACTTCCCTGTTTAATTATATATATTGCTGCCTCACCTGCTCTTCACCTCTTTTTAGTTTCCTGTATATTCCTCTTTTAATACCTATAAGATTCTTTATTCTATTGTTCATCCATTTAGGGTCATTTTATCTTGATCTGAAATATTTCATGGGAATATAGTCTTTCTGGCTATTCTTAAGAGTCATGACAAAATTGTTATATTCCTCATCCAAATTTATATTAACTGCTGGACTGCTGTTCTTTCCTATAAGAGAATTTTCTGCATTGATCTTATCTTGTGATAATCCTTGGCCTGCAGTACTCAATTCTTGGGGTAATCTGCTACCTGCGACCTGACCTGCTTGATTAACTACCCCCATCTGTACCCCAGGAATCCCTTCCCATACCTCATTAGATAATTTAGTTTTAAAGCCCTCATAATCTCCTGCTCTAAAGTTTGGAGCAATATTCTTTTTTTCCTTTAGTTTCCATTAAAATTATGTTAAATCTAATGGAATCATGGTCACTGTTGCCCAATGGTTCACCAACTTCTAAATTTGTAACCATATATATATATATATATATATATATATATATATATATATATATATATATATATATATATATATATATATATATATAAATATATATATATATATATATATATATATATATATATATATATATATATATATATATATATATATATATATATATACATATATATATATATATATATATATATATATATATATATATATATATATATATATATATATATATATATATATATATATATATATATATATATATATATATATATATATATATATATATATATATATATATATATATATATATATATATATATATACATATATATATATATATATATATATATATATATATATATATATATATATATATATATATATATATATATATATATATATATATATATATAAACATATATATATATATATATATATATATATATATATATATATATATATATATATATATATATATATATATATATATATATATATATATATTTAAATATATATATATATATATATATATATATATATATATATATATATATATATATATATATATATTATATATATATATATATATATATATATATATATATATATATATATATATATATATATATATATATATATATATATATATATATATATATATATATATATATATATATATATATATATATATATATATATATATATATATATATATATATATATATATATATATATATATATATATATATATATATATATATATATATATATATATATATATATATATATATATATATATATATATATATATATATATATATACATTTACATATATATATTTATATATATATATATATATATATATATATATATATATATATATATATATATATATATATATATATATATATATATATATATATATATATATATAAGAACATAAGAACATAAGAATAGAGGACACTGCAACATGCCTACTGGCACACACGAGGCAGCTCCATTTTTGAATTGTATTTTCAGCATGTCTAACCTATTCTATTCTACTCTACTTATTTATTCTATTTCTCTTTTTATGATTTTTCTAATAAGCACTAACCTATTCATACCCACCCTACCTCTGTCATATGTCTATCTAATCTACATTTGAAGGTGTCTAAGGTATTGGCATTTACTATCATACTAGGAAGCTTGTTCCATGCATCAGCTACTCTATTACCAAACCAATTTTTACCAATTTCCCTTCTGAACCTAAATTTATCAAGCTTAAATCCATTATTACGAGTTCTGGTTTGATCCTGAATTTTTAAAACTTTATTAATATCTCCCTTGTTAATCCCTTTAAACCATTTATATACTTCAATCATATCCCCCCTAACTCTTCGTCTCTCTAGAGAATGTAGATTAAGTTTTTTTAATCTGTCCTCATATGGTAGATTTCTAATATTGTGCATCATCTTGGTCATTCTTCGCTGCACTCTCTCCAAGGATTCAATTTCCATTCTATAATAGGGTGACCAGAATTGCACAGCATAATCTAAATTATATAGAGCTGCAAAATAACTTTTTCCGTCCTATTGCTGACGCTTCTTGAGATAAATCCTAAAATTCTGTTTGCTTTATTTCTGACTGCTGTGCATTGCTCTCTTGGCTTAAGACTACTACTCACAAGAACTCCCAAATCCCTTTCACACTGAGAACTCATGATTTCATAGTTATTTAGCTTATAACTAGTATTGTCTATTATAGTACCCATTTTAACTACTTTACATTTTTCAACATTAAATTCCATTTGCCATTTGTCCGACCATTCAGATAATCTATTTAGATCTTCCTGTAAAGCATGAATGTCTTCTTTTCCATTTATAGTTCTACCTATTTTAGTGTCGTTTGCGAATTTACTTAGGTTACTACTGATATCCGAATCCAGATCATTTAGATATACGATGAATAATAGGGGACCCAGTACCGAGCCTTGTGGTACCCCGCTAGTAACCGAGCCCCACTCTGATTTCTCTCCATTTATGCAAACCATCTGTTTTCTGTCTTTTAACCATTGTTTGATCCATCTGAGCACAGCTCCTCCTATACCATGAGCTTACAGCTTTTTAACTAATCTTTTGTGAGGAACTCTATCAAAAGCTTTGCTAAAATCTAGATATATTGTATCATATTCTTTGCCACAATCTACTGCCTCGTAAACTTCTGAATAAAAAGACAGTAAGTTTGTAAGGCACGAAAAACCCTTAAGAAACCCGTGTTGTGAAAGTTTTATCAGTCTGTGTAATTCTAGATGTGCCCTTATTTTATTTGCAATTATGGATTGTAGAATCTTACCCACTGTTGACGTTAAACTTACCGGCCTATAATTATTCTTTTTAACTCGTTCTCCTTTTTTAAATATTGGTACCACATCTGCCAATTTCCACTCCATGGGTACCGATCCTAATTTTATTGAATTATTAAATAATGCAGTTAGAGGACAACTAAGCTCTTCCTTGCATTCCTTTAATATTCTAGTATATATTCCATCAGGTCCCGGAGATTTATGAGCCTTTAATTTATCTATTTCTTTTATTACCTCCTCTCTCGTAATATTTATTGAACTAAGTATATTATCTGGACTGTCTCTGTAAATGGATTCTACTTCCGGAATATTTTCCAAGTTTTCATTTGTAAATACAGATAAGAAATAATCATTTAAACATGTACACATCACTTTATCGTCATCTGTGATATGGCCATTGGCTACTTCAATTGGTCCGACTTTTTCCTTAAATTTTGTTTGATAATGTTGATAAAACCCTTTAGGATTTTCTTTAGCTTCTCCTGCTATTCTAACTTCGTATTTTCTTTTCGACTCTCTAACTATCTTTTTAACTTCCCTGTTTAACTGTATATATTGCTGCCTCACCTGTTCTTCACCTCTTTTTAGTTTCATAAGAACATAAGAACATAAGAATAGAGGACACTGCAACATGCCTACTGGCACACACGAGGCAGCTCCATTTTTGAATTGTATTTTCAGCATGTCTAACCTATTCTATTCTATTCTATTTTTCTTTTTATGATTTTCCTAATAAGCACTAACCTATTCATACCCACCCTACCTCTGTCATATGTCTATCTAATCTACATTTGAAGGTGTCTAAGGTTTTGGCATTTACTATCATACTAGGAAGCTTGTTTCCTGTATATTCCTCTTTTAATACCTATAAGATTCTTTATTCTATTGTTCATCCATTTAGGGTAATTTTTTCTTGATCTGCAATGTTTCATGGGAATATAGTCTCTCTGACTATTCTTAAGAGTCATGACAAAATTGTTATATTCCTCATCCAAATTTATATTAACTGACGGGCTGCTGTTCTTTCCTGTGAGAGAATTTAATGTATTGATCTTATCTTGTGATAATCCTTGGCATGTGGTACTCAAATTTCGGGGTAATCCGCTACCTGCGACCTGACCTGCTGGATTAACTACCCACATCTGTACCCCA
>JAXCGZ010004297.1:50000-59814 GCA_037179515.1 Halocaridina rubra
GCTTATTAGAAAAATCATAAAAAGAAATATAGAATAAATAAGTAGAGTAGAATAGAATAGGTTAGACATGCTGAAAATACAATTCAAAAATGGATCTGCCTCGTGTGTGCCAGTAGGCATGTTGCAGTGTCCTCTATTCTTATGTTCTTATGTTCTTATATATTCATCCAGTGAGGACGTGCTTCCAGTAGCTCTAGTCTTGACCTGACTTAGTACTATGGAGACTGGTGGTGTTCTTTGTGTTGGTGGTGTTAGCGGTAGTGGTGTTGGTGGTGGTGTCGTTGTTGGTGCTGTTTGTGGGTGTGCTGGGGATATGCCTGCGTCTGACGCAAGCAAGCTCAATTTTAATTTAAGAAATGAGTTGGCCGCAGTCAGGCAGGAGGTGAGATCCTTAGCAGAGGAAAGCAGGGATCTGAGAGGTAAGGTGGAGGTGTTAAGCAGGAAGGGACAATTGAATAGTAAAGACGATTGGAAAGTTGTGAATAAGGGTTCAACTAAGATGGTTCTTAAGAAAAAATTATAGTTTTCGACTACAAGTTGCTAATTCTTTTATGTTCACTTAGAGATGAATATGGCAGTGGCTGCAGTAATTCTTCAGGACCCATAAAGTCAGATAGGTGTACTAGTGACTTTAGAAATGGAGGTGGGAAAAGCTCTCAGGTCAAGAGCCTAGGTAAGTCCCCCAAGGTCGAAGTAACCCACCCCCCGGATAAGTCTCGTTCTCTTGTAATTGTAGGGGATTCACTGTGCAGATATGTAGACAGGAAAGTCAGGCATAGAGTTAGGGGAAAATATTGTTTCCCTGGAGCAGGTATAAAGAAGGTGGGTGAGTCGATTAATAGCTGGATTGAGGATAAAGTTGTTGTTTGTTTGATAGCTGGTGGAAATGACATTCAGGATGGTAGAAGTGAGGAGCTGATTAAGATCAGGATAAGGGGTGCAGTTTCGGGGATGTGTGGTATTCTGCCTAGGCTTAGCCAAAGTTCAGAGTGGTGGTCTCGAGCTATAGGAATTAATGCTAGGATGGAAGCCTTCTGTCGGGAGAATAATATTGGTTTTATAGACGAGTGGGATCCCTTCACTAGTCGTAAGCATATGTATGCAAGGGATAGAGTTCATCTTTCTAGTTCAGGTGTCTCGGTATTGGCTGGAATGATAGACAGAGCGGTAGGGGGGGTTATGTTAGATACAAATAATGAAATAAACAATACTTGTGCAGAGAAATTAGTCAGTAAGTGTACAGTAATTAGTGGGTCAAATAACCGGGAGTTTAAGGATAATAACCATTTGTTACATAGAACAAATATAACCAAAAAGAATAGCCACAAGAAGGGTAAACCTAGGGAAAGTTTAAAAGTATATTATACAAATAGCCGTAGTTTAGGTAACAAGATAGAAGAACTGGGAGCCATAGTATGTAGTGAAAGACCGGATATAATATGCATTAGTGAAAGTTGGATTAATGTAGAGAGCAAACACCTTAAAGTTGTACATAGTTACAGGATATAAACTTTATAATGCAGATCGCAGTGCAGATAGAAGAGGGGGAGGGGTAATTATGTATATTAAAGACAGCCTCAGAAGCTGCATTAAGTCTGGAATTAAGACATATCTAAATTCAGAAACTTTATGGGTTGAAATTAAAAATAATATAGAAAGTCTAGTTGTAGGAGTAGTCTACAGACCACCGGATCTAGATAATTTGAATTCACAAATTATATACGATGAAATTTCTAAAGTGACCAGGTCAAATAGAGTTTGCATTGTAGGCGATTTTAATTTTATACATATTAACTGGGAAACCATGACAGGTGATAGTAGCTCTAAGGAGTTTTTGGAAGTAGTAGAAGACAATTTTCTTTCTCAGCATGTACTTGAAGCAACACGCGGGGTGAATATACGGGATTTAGTTCTTAGTAATAGAGAGAATATGATTACAAATTTAGAAGTTGGTGAACTATTGGGCAACAGAGCCCATGATTCCATTAGATTTAACATAATTTTCGTGGAAACTATAAAGGATAATAAGAATATTGTTCCAAACTTTAGAGCAGGAGATTTTGAGGGCTTAAAAACTAAATTATCTAATGAGGTATGGGAAGGGATTTCTTGGTTACAGACGTGGGTAGTTAATCCAGCAGGTCAGGTCGCAGGTAGCAGATTACCCCAAGAATTGAGTACCACAGGCCAAGGATTATCACAAGATAAGATCAATAATGTAAATTCTCTCACAGGAAAGAAAAGCAGTCCGTCAGTTAATATAAGTTTGGATGAGGAATATAACAATTTTGTCATGACTCTTAAAAATAGCCAGAAAGACTATATTCCCATGAAACATTTCATATCAAGAAAAAATGACCCTAAATGGATGAACAATTGAATAAAGAATCTTATAGGTATTAAAAGAGGAATATAAAAAAAAAAAACTAAAAAGAGGTGAAGAGCAGGTGAGGCAGCAATATATACAGTTAAACAGGGAAGTTAAAAAGATAGAGAGTCGAAAAGAAAATACGAAGTTAAAATTTCTGGAGAAGCTAAAGATAATCCTAAAGGGTTTTATCAACACTATCAAACAAAATTTAAGGAAAAAGTCGGACCAATTGACGTAGCCAAAGGCCATATCACAGATGATGATAAAGTGATGTGTACATGTTTAATGATTATTTCTTATCTGTATTTACCAATGAAAACTTGGAATATATTCCGGAGGTAGAATCCATTTACAGAGACAATCCAGATAATATACTTAGTTCAATAAATATTACGAGAGAGGAGGTAATAAAAGAAATAGATAAATTAATGGCTCATAAATCTCCGGGACCTGATGGAATATATGCTAGAATATTAAAGGAATGCAAGGAAGAGCTTAGTTGTCGACTAACTGCATTGTTTAATAATTCAATAAAATTAGGATCGGTACCCATGGAGTGGAAATTGGCAGATGCGGTACCAATATTTAAAAAAGGAGAACGAGTTAAAAAGAATAATTATAGGCCTGTAAGTTTAACGTCAACAGTGGGTAAGATTCTAGAATCCATCATTGCAAATAAAATAAGGGCACATCTAGAATTACACAGACTGATAAAACTTTCACAATACGGGTTTCTTAAGGTTTTTTCGTGCCTTACAAACTTACTGTCCTTTTATTCAGAAGTTTACGAGGCAGTAGATTGTGGCAAAGAATATGATACAATATATCTAGATTTTAGCAAAGCTTTTGATAGAGTTCCTCACAAAAGATTAATTAAAAAGCTTGAAGCTCATAGTATAGGAGGAGCTGTTCTCAGATGGATCAAAGATTGGTTAGAAGATAGAAAACAGAGGGTTTGCATAAATGGAGAGAAATCGGAGTGGGGCTCGGTTACTAGCGGCGTACCACGAGGCTCGGTACTTGGTCCCGTATTATTCATTGTATATCTAAATGACGTGGATTCGGATGTCAGTAGTAACCTAAGTAAATTCGCAGATGACACTAAAATAGGTAGAATTATAAACGAAAAAGAAGACATTCATGCTTTACAGGAAGATCTAGATAAATTATCTGGATGGTCGGACAAATGGCAAATGGAATTTAATGTTGAAAAATGTAAAGTAGTTAAAATGGGTCCTATCAAAGACTATGCGAGTTATAAGCTAAATAACCATGAAATCATAAGTTCTCAGTGTGAAAGGGATTTGGGAGTTCTTGTGAGTAGTAATCTTAAGCCAAGAGAGCAATGTACAACGGTAAGAAATAAAGCACACAGAATTTTAGGATTTATCTCAAGAAGTGTTAGCAATAGGACTTAAAAAGTTATTTTGCAGCTCTATCTTGCATTAGTTAGGTCCCATTTAGATTATGCTGTGCAATTCTGGTCACCCTATTATAGGATGGAAACTGAATCCTTAGAGAGAGTGCAGCGAAGAATGACCAAGATGATATTCAATATCAGATATCTACCATATGAGGACATATTAAGAAAACTTAATCTACATTCTCTAGAGAAGCGCAGAGTTAGGGGGGATATGATTGAAGTATATAAATTGTTAAAAGGGATTAACAAGGGTGATATTAATAAAATTTTAAAAATTCATGATCAAACCAGAACTCGTAATAATGGATTTAAGCTCAATAAATTTAGGGTCAGAAGGGATATTAGTAAAATTTGGTTTGGCAATAGAGTAGATGATGCATGGAACAGGCTTCCTAATAAGATAGTAAATGCCAATACCTTAGACACCTTCAAATGTAGATTAGATAGACATATGACAGAGGTAGGGTGGGTATGAATAGGTTAGTGGTTATTAGAAAAATCATAAAAAGAAAAATAGGATGAATGAGTAGAGTAAAATAGAATAGGTTAGACATGCTGAAAATATCATTCAAAAATGGAGCTGCCTAGTATCTGTCAGTAGGCATGGTGCAGTGTCCCCTATTCTAATGTTCTTACTTCTTATATATATATATATATATATATATATATATATATATATATATATATATATATATATATATATATATATATACATATATATATATATATATATATATATATATATATATATATATATATATATATATATATATATATATATATATATATATATATATATATATTTATATATATATATATATATATATATATATATATATATATATATATATATATATATATATATATATATATATATATATATATATATATATATATATATATATATATATATATATATATATACATATATATATATATATACACACATATACATATATATATATATATATATATATATATATATATATATATATATTATATATATATATATATATATATATATATATATATATATATATATATATATATATATATATATATATATATATATATATATATATATATATATATATATATATATATATATATATATATATATATATATATATATATATATATATATATATATATATATATATATATATATATATATATATATATATATATATACATACGTTTACACATACACGCATACAAATACATGTACATACACACACATATACACAAATACACACGAAACTGCTCCTCTTAAATTTCTACTTGTGTTTTTGAGTGACTAAGTGCTTAGTGGAAAACTTTACCATAATTTCTATAAATCTGAAATCCTGCAGAGTATTGTGAGTACAAAACTTATATTTGTTGTATGACGAGACTGTCTAAAATATTAAAGGAAAAAAATTGAGAACATTTTCGTGAGGGGAGAGAGAAGCTGTCGTCCAGTTCTGCCTTGAAGGAAATTTAGAAGAGTTGCCAGAGGTGAAGCCATCACATCACATTACCTAATTTTTTGTGTAAACTGGGGAAAGCTCTTAAGCCGTTTACCTGATCCTGTGGTTCCATATATTGTTAAAATCAGTATCCTTTCCATTTATATTAACTTGTTAGTTAGTTTGATACACGAAATAATTGAATAATTAAAAAAAAACAAATATCCACCTGTCAACAGTACTGAGTTAAGTGGCCAAGTAGTACAGCTGTCTTATTTTCTTCATTTTTTTGCTTTTCTTTTAGCTTTCTCTTTTTCTCTTTTACTATTTTTTTTTATTTTGTATATATATTGAGTTAAATGTAAAGTCTAATCCTGTGATAACATATCTTGGTTAGCAAGTGAGTTTATCAGTTATGAAGAATATATAGCAGAAACAGGTGGGTGCCACCTCAGACACAAATTAAAATTTTCCTTCAGGTTTGACTTTTGTTTTTCTTTTTCTTTTTATCCTTAAATTACCATTGTCAAGTTTTTAAGTTAAGATGTGTGTTACCAGAAAAGAGATAAACTGAGTCACTAAATAGTGTGAAGCTTAATTAAAAGTTTTCTCTTTTTTTTCCTCCTTCTCGTCTTCTTTCTATTTTCTGTGAGAGGAACATAAAAATGACGCCATCTCTGTCCTAAACCTCTCCCATCCATGGGTCGGTAGGAGGGGTAGCCATTAAGAGACTTAAACAGAAAATCAAGAATTTAGAGGCAATGGTTATAAGCCTTGATGATAAAATTCGGAATATGGATGGAGAAATGAAAGAGAATTAAACACTCAGGGAGCAAATAAGATCTTTGGAGGAAGCAAATTAAGCACAAGGGCAGGAGAGAAAGGAACTAGAAAAAAGAATAAAGAAGCTGGAAGGGGAAAAGAGTCAACTAGAATCTAGAATTTCTAAACAAGAAGATAAAAACAAACAGCTGAATGACAACCTAAAGGAATTAGATGTTAGTTCACTGCTCTCTTCTGAGAGAGACGAGATTGCTGCTTGGAATGTCCAGATTAAGGGAAACATTGAACAGTTCAGAAAAGAGTTCAAAGAGCTGAATATGGAAAATGATGCCATGAAAACTTCCTTTGCTGATGCACTAAAGGGGAATGTGGCAGTAAAAGAGGCTGTAAAGGTGGTGGCACTGGAAAACATACAAACAGTTGACTATAAAGAGTCAGTAATCGAAAAAATTAAAGACGTTGTGATGGAAAGGGCAAACCCACTCATCAGACAGGCACTTGATAAGGAGAAGACAGTGGTAATCTCAGGCATAAGCGAATCCCAGGAGCCAACATGGCAGGGGAGACTTGAAGAAAATAAAGCTAGGGTTGTAGACCTGATAAGAAAGCTTGGAGTAGTTTGTGGTCCTGAAGATATTGCAAACATATACCAACTAGGTAAATATTCGAGGGAAGGAAAGCCGAGACCAACAAAAGTAACCTTTGAGAGAGGGAAAACATGTAGGGAAATATTGTTGAGAAAAAAAGTCTAAAAGACCTTCAAGAATTCAAAGAAGTGTTCATTAGACGATACAGAACACAGGAAGAGATGGGAAAGATCAAAAACTTGTTGCAAGAGGCAAGAAGGTTAAATGATGAAAGAAATGAAGAAGAGAAGAAAAATTTTCATTTCAGAGTTCTTCCAGACAAAGGGGAGATAAAGAAGATAATGACAGAAGATCAGGGGATGGGGCCTCATTAAGATTGTTATACACAAATGCTGATGGATTAGCTGGTAAGGCAGTAGAATTAAAAGATAGGATTCACAACAGTAAGGCAGATATAGTAGCAATTACAGAGACTAAGTTGAGTAAGAACATAAACAGTGTCACAGTTTTTCCTAAGGGCTTCAGAATACTAAGGGTTGAAAGATCTGAGAGGTCTGGTTGAGGGATAGCACTGCTCATAAGTGAAAGGATTCAAGTTGAAGAAATAAACTTGGCTATAGAAAGTGAGTTCAAGGAATTTCTTGTTGCTCGCATAAATACTGGGTCAGAGAGCATTATAATAACTGTTGTATACAACCCACCAAGGAACCAAAATAGGCTTGAAGTTTATGAGGAAAGTCATATAGGTACTGTTGAAGTCATAAACTCAGTTGTTAACATGGCACGGGAAAAAAATGTAGGGTTTTGATTATGGGAGACTTTAATCATAAAGAGATAGATTGGATAAATCTTGACCCACACAGTGGTGAGGACTCATTCGGGGCAAGATTCCTAGATTGCGTACAAGGGAATTTCCTACACCAACATGTAATGGAACCAACTAGGGTCAGGGGTGGGGATGAGCCATCACTACTTGATCTAGTGATCACAGATAATGTGTTGGATATTGAAAAAATTGAGTATGAAGCACCAATTGGAAAGAGTGACCACTGTGTGTTGTTGATGGAGTATATCATTGAAGATATTCTTCCTGAGAGTAGAGGCACTGAGGGCATGAGGAGGAACTATCCGAAAGGAGATTACATCAAAATGAATGAGCTTTTTGCAGTTATTGACTGGAGAACCTTATTTTACAACAAATCTGTACAAGAAATGTATGACATCTTTTGTGAGAAATATGGGAAGATAGTAGATTGCTGCATACCTGTCACCAAAGTAGGTGTAATTCATGCCAGAGAGAAATGGTTCGATAATGGGTGTAAAAGAGCTAAGGAGTGGAGAGACAAATGCTGGAAAAGGTATAGGAGGAGAAAAAACATAAATGCCTGGCAAACCTACAAAAGAGCAAGAAATGACTACCTAAGTAAAAGGAGAGAGGCAGAGAGAGACTATGAGAGGGACATCACCAGGAAGGCTAAAGAAAATCCCAAGCTTTTCCACAGCTTTATCAGAGGAAAACTGAAGGTAAAAGAACAGGTTTTAAGGCTAAAGAGAGCGGATGGAAGCATCACTGAGATCGATGAAGAGATCTGCAAAGAATTGAACAAGGAGTTTCAGTCAGTATTTACAGTAGAAAATACCCCACCCCCTCAGATTGCAGTGATAGAAGCTCAAGGGCCGGTATTAGAGAACATCAACCTTACAGCCACAGAGGTATGCAAAGCGCTGATGGATTTAGATGTTCATAAAGCTACAGGTCCTGATGACATATCCCCTCATGTGCTTAAAAAATGCGCAAACACAATATCAGTGGCACTAAGTATCATATTTAAGGAGTCACTGGAGTCGGGGGAGATTCCAAGATGCTGGAAACAAGCAAATGTGATACCTATCTTCAAAAAGGGAAGGAGGGATACGGCTCTGAACTATAGACCAGTTTCCATGACCAGCATAGTTTGCAAAGTTATGGAGAAACTACTAAGGAAACATATCTCTCTTCACTTGGAATCCTTCAACTTTTTGTCAGTGAGGCAACATGGCTTCAGAGAAGGTAGATCAACAGTAACAAACTTATTAGAATTTTATGATGAGGTAAGCCAAATCTTACATGAAAGAGAGGGCTGGGCAGATTGCATATTCCTAGACTTCCAGAAAGCATTTGACACTGTTCCACATGGGAGACTTATTAGGAAGCTGCAATCAATGGCTAGAATAGGTGGAAATGTTTTGGAATGGATAAAAGCTTACTTAAAAGGAAGGGAACAGAGGGTTAGAGTAAGACACTCAGTGTCTGAATGGAGAAGAGTTAGGAGTGGAGTTCCACAGGGTTCAGTTTTAGGGCCACTTTTGTTCCTTGTATATGTAAATGACCTACCAGAGTCTTTAAATTCATTCATGAATATGTTTGCAGATGATGCAAAGATTGTGAAGAAAGTAAAAAACAAGAACAATGGTAGAGAACTTCAGGAGGATCTAAATAATCTGCATGAGTGGTCAGAAAAGTGGCTAATGAAATTCAATACTTCAAAATGTAAGGTAATGAGAATGGGTACAAGTGCAAGAAGGCCCAAGCGTGACTACTCGGTGGCTGGAGTACAACTTCAAGAGACGGAAAATGAGAGAGATCTAGGAGTAAACATACTGGCAGATTTGTCTCCAGAAATACATATAAATGGCATTGTAAGGGCAGCATATGCATTCTTATCAAATGTAAGGGTAGCCTTCAGGCACATGGACAAGGAAATGTTCAGAAATATTTATGTAACCTATGTGAGGCCAAAACTCGAATATGCAGCCCCCTTTTGGAATCCGCACTTGAAAAAGCACATAGCTAAGCTTGAAAAAGTTCAAAGACATGCCACGAAACTGGTGCCAGAAATACGCAATCTCAGTTATGATGAGAGGCTGAGGGAATTAGACTTACCATCACTCGAAGCTAGAAGAGTGAGGGGGGATATGGTGACAGTCTTTAAATTCCTTCATGGTTATGATAGGGTGGATAGGGATCGATATTTTGATATGGCTGGCTCTAGAACTAGAGGTCATAGTTTGAAGCTTCGTAAGAAAACTTCTTTGCAGGATGTAAGGAAATACTTTTTCAGTGTAAGAGTAGTTGATAATTGGAATTGGCTAAGAGAGGAGGTTGTTAATGCTATCTCAATCCATAGTTTTAAGAACAGGTATGATAAGTATGATTAAGTAT
>JAXCGZ010004298.1:0-45000 GCA_037179515.1 Halocaridina rubra
TATATATATATATATATATATATATATATATATATATATATATATATATATATATATATATTATATATATATAAAACTTCTTTTGGCAAAGAAAAGGCTAATAAATATAATATGAATTTCAAAACATTACTCTCAAGTGTGAAACAGTTTCTAATAACCATATAAGAACTCTTAAAAGGATTTTAAATATCTATGGTTAAGTACTATATATATATATTATATATATATATATATATATATATATATATATATATATATATATATATATATATATATATATATATATATATATATATATATATATATGAGAATGCTATATAACTCTATTTTTATTGTTTCTTTCTATTTAATGAAATTTTATGAGAGGTCTATATCTGCTAATGCATATCCCATATCCTTCTGGCAATACTGCTTCCAGTGTATTATATCTAACAACTATATCAAGGAAGTTCCCTCAAATTAGTTAGAAAGAGGGATGAACCACAACTAATACCTTTATCATAAATAATACCATCATCCAGAAATGATATATGGTTAATGTAAGTGAAAGTATATTGTACAAAAGAAGATCTTGACTGTGAATACTTTTGAAGAAGATTGATTCATCTAATACTGATAAAATGTAGTAGGAGGGATGACGACTTCCTGAGATGGTCCGTTGGGAATGTTACCCAGCAGAAGAAAAGCATGACTGCTGCTACACATCCTATGATGGCTTAGGGGCTTAACTGCTTTACCATGCAGAGCATGAGTCATAAAGGCAAAAGTTTATAGTATTGTAAAGACTTAACAATTACAAGATATGAATTATTCACAGGTAAGTAAGTACAGTACTTAAGATCAGGGAATACTTACTTTTATCATTAAGAGTATTTCACTAAGCCCATATTAGACCACTAGCTCTATACTATTCTTTCTACTCTCTGATATGCACCCAAACAAGAATTCTTTAAAAGTCTTCCATGTACTGTTTTATACAAATTTTACTTTTTTCTCACTTTGCAGTGCCAGTTTACCAGCAGATAACAAGTAATGCCAAGGCAAGAGGTACCCCTTATTACATGTTACTAAGGATGTGACATATTAGAGGCATTCTGCAGCTTTTGACTCTTATTGCTACACACATTAGCAGCAGCCTCCGATTAAACCAGCAGGAGTAGCAATATCTCTACATTTATAGTTTTAATCCTTAAAGATTACACCATACTGCTGAAAACCAAGATTAGAAGACCATGGAAATATATATCAATGGTAAGACAGTGGATGCGTTCTAAAATGACTGCTTTAATGAAAGATGACCAATATTGTCTTTCTATGATGGTGTCTTTCTTGTACACATCTTACTTATGTAATATGCATGAAAAATAACAACAAATGTAAAGGCAAGAATATAACAACAGGTTACTGTAAACAGTGACCATATTGTGCTTGTCCCTTTCAATTATCATTAAAATTAAATTAAACCTATAACGAAATTGCCTAAGTAAGGACTTACCAGCTAGGAATAATAAGTCTAGGTATATCGAGGTAGGGACTTAAGTCAAAGCTATACAGTTCTGCGTATTACAGTGGGAGTTATCAAGAGATTTTCTACTTACATAGGTTAATGCTTGTAAATAAATGCTAAAATCATTTTCTAAAGCAAAGACTTATTTACAAGGCATTTAATATTTACTCTACTTGGTTTCCTTAACTCATTCAACAAAGTTTAGTAACTTTTTTTCTTTTTGGCTAAATTCTTCTAATGACATTATTGCTACAAATAGACTGTATTTCTTCCTGAAACCACAGCACCTTCAAGTTTGTTATATGCCTATAATTTAATGTGCTAAAACAGATATTTCCAAGTTATTCTTAATTTTAAATTTAAACATTTCAAATAGACAGAGCAACATAAGCACATCTTTGAAATTATGCATATGTATATTGTTTTATGTTTATTCAAATGGGCCAAAACAAACTCTTTATGATCATTCAAAAGTGACCGGGTGCTCTATCAAGTACAAAATGAAGGCAGCAATTCTATTAAAGTTATTATACCCTTCTGATGTGTCTACCCAAGGCTGAGTCTGCCAAAGCCACTTCACTGTAGCTAAAACAATACCCAATTGCATCCACTTTCTGGGAACAAGTCAAAGAGCTTCATTATTTTCTAGAAGCAGTGGCAAGCATTGGGGTAAGCTACAGTAAAGCACCTGGACTCATAATTACAATGATCTAAGGCACAGTTCGAGAAAGAGCTTGTTACCAAGATTCATCTTAGTATAAGGCTCAGAAACCAGTAGAAAAGTTGGGAAGGCATATATTGGAGCAGGCATACCGAACTAGTATTGAAGGCCAACTCCTGACCTATTGCAGCCTTAATATGGCCAAGTACATGGCATTGAGCTCTAGCATAATAAAGCTAGCCAACAGATACATGTAAGGATTTTCATTCAGTGACTACTGGTTTAAGTAGGATTCCTTTCATATTCTACAACAGCTCAACACAGCAATAACAAGATGAGTATCTTCGTGAATGTACCATTCTAAGGTTCACTTCCAATGAACATCTTTCATGGCACAAGCAGACATCTCAATCGAAAAACAAATTTTACAAGTCAGCTTTTATTAAAAAAAAGGCTGAGTCATATAGTTGTACTGGACAGACATGGAACATCACAGCAAGAGGGAATGTTTTCCTCGCTTTTTTAACTTCCTGAACCTTCTCCTTGAACATGTATCTGCCTTCACTTAAGTCATGTATTTATCTACAATGCAGAAAGGTCAACGTGAATGGGAATGAGTCACTCGCATAACAAATCCTTCCATTACTGTTATTCTTTTCCACATAAGTAATTATCTGTATCACAAAACTTTATTAAATACTGTATGTATACTAAGTATACCTAATTCACATTGTACCTGGTGAAATGGTATGTCATTGTGCAGCTTAACAAAAACCCTACAATGATCTACAATATTAAAATTAAACACACAACTATTTAATATCTAATATTACTGTGTTGAAAGTCCTAAATGGCGGTAGTATCATCTACGGAGTGACTAATGTTAAAAAGATAGAACTAATACACTAACAAAAGGTTTACTTCGTCATCATATTCTATGGGCTACTCAACAGATATCTACAGTGAAATGGCAAATATACAATAGTACTTGAATTTACATATAAACTGAATGATTCTTGAAATTTTATGTCCTTAAATTTAGGTAAATATTTTGTACAACAGACTTTCATGATTTCACATATGAATAGTAGGCAGCTGAACCCAAACATGCAAGGATTATCATGACAAGCCTACTATAGCATACCCAATTGTCATTTCCATTATACTATACTTAACTGCACAGCCACAGACTGTAAACTACTCAGAAGAAAACTTAAATGGTCTAAGAACAAGTAAATAATATTATTTAAGATTAAATGCCTAGTGAAAATTTTTCTTAACATGTGCTGTTAACAAAGTGCCAAGCATGTAAACTCCACTAACTTCACTACAATCCTGCTCGCAGGATTTCTCGACGGCACATTACAATCACAAGCAGTCAGTATGTGAGAAGAAATATTTAAAATTTAACAGCATATATTTGACACCACACTGACAGTCAGTGTTGATGTGCAATGTGTTGTTGGTTCACAGAACCTGCTCCATGACCCAAGCAAGGACTAAAGAGACATATGACCAGCACTCATATATAACTGTCCTACATAGCTCAACACAGTGCACAATAACCCTCTGAACTTTAAAAAATAAATAAAATAAAATAAAAAATGCACATATTTGTACACTGGCTGCAGTAACAGAAGTCAACATTAATAAATAATTACATTACTTAGCTTAAACTACTGACCTAAAATTATTACATTATTCCTTCCCCTCAGTCAGTATATGGAAAAATTCGTAAAATTTGAACACCTACTCCAATGTATGGTGTTCATATATATATCACCTACTGAATATTATGATTGCATGAAACATGAGTATGACTTCAAAACTATGATACTGAGGGGGAAGGAAGTCTTAATGGCTAGTTGAAAGTCATTCTGATGAGTAAATACTTTCATTAACACTGAATTACATAAAGGAATATGCCTTTTATACGGCATTCCAATCTAAGAACTATTAAAAATTTAATGTCTTTAAATACTTTCAATATAAATCATAAAATATCAGCAACCATATAACATTAAAAATAATACATAAAATACCTAGGAAGGTAACATGTTCTACATCTTCAATGAGTAAACAGTTAAATATCGCTTTGTATTTCAGACACTTCAACAAATGCCTCATGTTGCTTCACTTACTAATTTTTTTCTTATACAATTTCAAAGGTCCAGCAAAAGTTGGCATTCAATAGAAATTACAATGCTATGCTAAAAATTCAGTTAAAAATTTGCTTTTAATGTTAATAAGTACAATAGGTCTACCAATAAATTTAGAGATATCATCATCCTAATTGAATTTATTCCCATATTTAGATACTGCAATGCAATGTGTGAAACATTATTTTATAATCTCCATTAAATGGATTCACTGATCATCACCTGGCTCCCTCCATTCTTCGCCAGCCCACTCTGGCAATTTTGTTTCGTACTGCCATCCTGGTCCCTGAAAGATGTATAAACTAAATTAATAAACTTTCTTAAATTAAATTCAACTGAGATAACGGTGGCATATAACACTCATGGAAGTGACAAAAAAAATATTTCAAAGACCTTTCTCTTTCTAGTTATAAAAACAATATAAACCAGAAAAGACCATAACTATTTGCATTTTCTTCAAAATGTCCTCATTAAACAACAATTTAGAAATGCTAAAACTATTTGAGAAATTATTCTTTTTTTCATGGTTTAAAAATGTCTCCTAAGAAATTAAAATAAAAAAAAAATTTCCAAACAGTCTGTTTAGAGGGCAGTATATGAAGGATGAGTGGGGACCATGGTATCACAATGGTTAGAGTACTCAACTTGGAAAGTGACAGACCCAGTGCCAACCTGTCTGTGTCCTCCCACATAATGGGGATTAATACTGATACATAAAACAGCACACAACAGCCACTTGTGAAAGATAAGCCTGGTTATCCTAATAAAGGAAAAATAAGAAACTTCCATTTCCTTGGAACTTTTTGCTAGAAGGAGATGCTGCCACTTTTCAGCTACCTGAGTGTGCATTTTTATTTTATTAATGTTATTAATATATTATATGTAACTCGAATACAGGATAAACTGTAGCTACTGAAAAGGTATGTAAATAAAATTTGTTTCCGATTAATTACAATATTAACTATTTTTCACAAAAGAGTCCGTAAATCATTTTGGAGTCAGTTATTCGTGGCCGTGATCGGGTTCCTTCTCTTTTTCATCATAAGTAGTTAGTAATTTCCCCTTTTCATTCTATTCTAGCTAGTTATTTCATTCTTTAATAGAACTAAAATTAATTTGAAAAATTAACCTAAATTGCATTACATATTAAAAAAGGGCTCAAGATGCTTCCCCTGGCACAAAGAGATAACATGTTGCAAATCTGTCATTATTTCTACAGGCTCTCTCCAAGTGACGCCTTTAGAATCCACTACTTCCCATAGTTCATGCTCTTTTCCTCTGCATTTTTTCTTTCCTTTCATGGCGATGGTTGGCTTTTATCAAACTGAGGAGCAGAGTATTCTCTCCCTACTATAGTTTATTCTCTCTATCTCTAATGCTGCATATTTTTATAGTGGCATAGGGGGTTCTATACTAGTGAGGAGTTTAGCACCACTTGCATCCCATAATTAAGTTTCTACTCTACGTTTTCTTGCTCCTGGGGAGGGCACAAGCATACCACCTCCATATTTCCCTGTGTCAAAAAAGTCAACTAAATGAGGTGTAGCAAGTCAAATGGGAATCCCCTCCTTCGCATATTTTTCCTGTGAAGTATTAAAAGGGTAGAGATTTGTAGATTGTGCATCAAAAGAAAAACTGATACATTAACATTGGTGTGTGCTTTTACTTGACCTATCCCATTAAAAAGGATAACAGTCATGTCTATCTATCTATATACAAGAGCAATATTCCCCCATATAAGGTGTACATTAACAAAATTTTATTACTGCAGTAGTTATACATAATAGTACAGATGATAGCATGGTAAAATGAAAACCTTTTCAGAATATAGACTAAATTAAGTTTTTCATATATATACTACAAAGGTAGAAGACGAAATAGGTTCAGCAAGCAGTATTTTTTCAGTAAAACATAAGGAGTACACACACACACGCACATACTGCTATACAGTAATGAAAATAAATACGACATTACTTGTATTGTACTACTGTAAAAATAAGGTAATCCCTAATAAACATACATACATGAAGTAAAAAAACATACTGTACTATTTATGAAATACTCTACACATACAAGAGTATAAAACTGGAATCCTAGGTGATGAGAGAAGTAGCTATACTCCCTTCCATCTTTAGTAGCATTGATATTACCAAGAATAACAATAAAAAGCATTTAGAGGCACTCCCATGCATTTTGCATTTTGCCATAATTATCACAAAACATACATACACACAAAGTATTTCATATTTTCGATGAGAAAATACACACTAACGAAATAGTATCAAATAATAATTTCAAAATTAAACATCACGAATAAGGGAAGGCTAAATTAATATAGTGACAGTTAGAAAACAGGTGACTCAAGCTGCCAAGAAATTGTATGAGTTTAGAAATGATTATAAGTATGGAATTTTGTTACACATTCATGCATATGCAATGGCCACAATCCCCCTTGTAAGGAGGTGGCCAAGTCAAAGCACACATTCACTAAAAGCTAATATACCTCAATCACTCCTCTTTGCTCCTTGCTGATAAAATATAGCCACAATCTCCCCACCACCCTGCTTGGGTCATCCACAGGGTAGGAGGGTAAGAATCTTCTGCCGTTGTACCTGACAGCTGCTGCAGGTTAACTCTCACAATGTCATCTCATGGCAACTCCCCCCATACCCTCACAAAGCATAACACTTAAGAGCTATTTATAATAATTTCATACTAATTAAATTCCTCTTTTCACAATTAACAGTTACAGGCAAAACCAAGATTAGTCCCAATACTTTGAAAAAGATGTTTTTTCCATTACACATATGTCATAGAGGAATATTTTTCCCAATACCATGCATGATGCTTTTGGAAGTTACTGTTAGTATAGGCCATAACTTCTATCTTTTTTCAACATGACAAAATACCCTGCCAAAGCCACTTAGGAGGCTAAAACTGAATAATAAGGGATGCAGCAAGGTTCCAATTACTCTGTGCAGCTTATTTTAAGGCAAGGAAAAAATGTAGAAGAAAGACTGCCATCACTTCACTCCTCTATCCCTTGCAGTTGGCTCCTAAGATATGTAGGGAACATGAGAGGAATTCTTTCTCCCTTACCACCAGAGTATGGGTAGAGGTGTGAATATCAGCTATTAATAAATGGAACTCGTAAACCATACAAACCTCTTTCATTTTCACTTCAAAGTTACATTTAATCTGGGTGGTTTCCAAGCATGTGGGGAGTTATGCATCCTCCGCATCTCTTAGTTAACTTTCCCTTATTCTGTATTTTCTTCTTTTTTTTTCTCCTGAAGGTGGTGGACAAGAATACCACCTCCATGTTCCAATGTGTAGTAAACTTCGACTAATAGGGGCAGAGCAAAGGGTCTGGAAATACATCCCCATGTATTTTCTACTGTGAAGAGTCAAGTCATATGAAATGGTTCTCGTACAAAAGAATTCCAGCAAGAACCCTAAAAATTGGTTCTCTGAATGTACATGGTTGACGAATGAGTGCAAGTAAAAAGGTGAAGATAGGTACCACGTTTGTGAAAAGAATAATGAATGCAATAACACTGAGCTATGAAAGGAAAGAATGAGTGAGTCTTTTGGTGAATGGTTGAGTGCTTTGACTTGGACATCCCACTTAAAAGAGAGACTATGGCCCTTGTGTTAGGATAGATCTAATTTTCACATTTTCCAATTTATATTACTTTCTCAAGGATTAATATTTTTTGGTAGGTTTGGTGTGAGCCATAGTTCACCATGTTGATATTTCTAACTGTGAGTTTTTAATGTATATAATTAATATAAAACAATCCAGGGGACCATGGTACCAGAGTGGTTAAAATATTCAAGTCCAAAGTTAACAGACCCACAATCAAACTCACAGTGGGGCGTTAGGAAGGGCATCCAGCAATAATTGCCCTCCCACTGTCTGTGTCCATACTCATACTGGGGATTAAGAGTGACAAATAAAATGTTGAAGACATTATTCCTTGGAAAATTTAATCATATAATTATATTACATTACATATATTATTTTCTATCTCATCTCTGGTGTAAGGGATGAAGGAAAGCTATGCTTATAATTCCAGTGTGTCATTGAAGCTGATCAAAAGGGTACATAACTAAAGGGGTGGCAATCCCCATCTCCCAGAAATTTTGTTGTTGCTGCATAACAGCTGATGCTACTTATACTTTACTCACAGTTGTGGCCATCTTGCTGGCTCCAGATGAATTTTAGTTTTTGTTGAAATAAAAAATTTACATGTATAAGACTTACATGTAATGATTCAAAAGAAATTTTTTTCCATAGGAAGAGTTACATTCTTCAAAAGTAGCTAAGGTTGGAGGAGTTGTAAAGCATGATGAATTTACAAAAGGAAACCTATTAGGGATACTCGGGATCAAGAAATTTTTTACTAAATGTGGAAAAATTCAACTGTAAAAGTATTATAGAGAAAAAAAAGTGCTTAAAGCAGATAAAACACACACATTCGGAAATTCCAAGATGCTGGAAACAAGAGAACGTGATACCTACGTTCAAAAAGGGAAGGAAATATACAGCTCTAAACTATAGGCCTTTTTCTTTGACCAGCATAGATTGCAATGTTATGGAGAAACTATTAAGAAAATGCATTTATCATCACTTGGAATCCTTCAACATTTTGTCAGTGAGACAACATGGCTTTAGAGAAGGCATATCAACAGTAACAAACTTATTAGAATTTTATGATGAGGTAAGCCAGATCATACAAGAATGAGAGGGTTGGGCATAGTCTTAGATTTTCAAAAGGCATAGGATACTGTCCCACACAGGAGACTTATTAAGAAGCTGCAAGTAATGGCAAGAATAGGTGGAAATGTCTTGGAAAGGATAAAAACTTTCTTAGAAGGAAAGGAACATAGGGTAAGATTAAGACACTCAAGTGTCTGACTGGAGGAGAATTGGTAGTGGAGTTCCACAGGGTTCAGTTTTAGGACCATTTTGTTCCTTGTATATGTAAATGACCTACCAGAGTCTGTAAATTCATATTTGAATATGTTGTTGATGATGGAAAGATTGTTAAGAAATTAAGAGACAAAAACAATGGTGGATAACTTCAGGTTCAGGAAGACCTAAATAGTCTGCATGGGTGGATCAATACTTCAAAATATAAGGTAATGAGAATGGGTTAAAGTGTGAGAAGGCCCAAGCTTGGATACTCAATGGCAGGTGCGGAACTTCAAGACACGAACAATGAGAGAGATCTAAGAGTGAATCTATTGGCAGATTTGTCTCCGGAAATGTATATAAATGGCATAGTAAGGACTGCATATGCTTTCTTAACATATGTTAGGTAGCCTACAAACACACAGAAAAGGAAATATTTAGGAAACACTATGTAACTTATGAGTTCAAAGCTTGAATATGAAGCACCCTTTTGGAAACCGCGCTTGAAAATACACATACATAAGCTGGACAAAGTTCAGAGACATCCCACGATACTGATGCCAGAAATATGCAACCTAAGTTACAAGGAGAGGCTGAGGGAATTAGACTTACCATCACTCGAAGCTAGAAGAATAATGGGGGATAAGGTGACAGTTTTTAGATTCCTTCATGGTGTTGACAGAATGGATAGGGATGGATCTTTTGATATGGCTGGCTCAAGAACTACAGGTCATAGTATGAAGCTTCGTAAAAAAAAAATTTGGCAGGATATAAGGAAGTACTTTTTTAGTGTAAGAATAGTTGATAATTGGTATTCGCTAAGCGAGGAGGTAGTTCATGCTAACTTAATTTATAGTTTGACGGACAAATATGATAAGTATCAGTGAGTATAAAAATGGAACCGACCAGAAGATGGGGAGTTACGAGAACATTGCTCTTTACCATAAACAGTAGTAGGTAAATACACACACACACACTCTTGTATTTTATATATATTAAAGTATTGCTACTTGATTTATAATTATCTTATATATTTTGATCAAAGCAGAGTGGTGGAGGCAACAAGAGAGATTGAGGTATATTAACTTGTGATGAATTTGTGTGCTTTGACTCAGCCAACCTTTACAAGGCAATTGCGGCCATTGTCTATGTGTGTATGAGTAGATAAAAGTTGCCTGGGTTACACAAAGGCAGTTATGAACAAGATAAGACTTACACAGTACTTGAGAGCATGCAGGTACATGACTAAATCCTTAGGCTTTGGGTCACGATATCTGACTTTGCACTCGTAGCAGTGCTCATCGACAGTCATAAAACGAGCTTGATAGTTGTAATCTCTCACCCCATCACTAGTCTGGGTACTTGCAGCCACAGCACAGTTGTCACTGGGTACCAACCCACTATTACATACTGAAAGTATATATTTAAGATGTTAAGTCTCCATTATCATCACAAAATTATAAAAGCAGGCATTTAAACATACATATACAAAATATACAGATCTTAAAGTGAAGCATAAAATACTCTGTTACTATTATTTTTGTTCAGAATAATCTTGGTGAATAAAAAGATATTTTCAGAGCAACCTGCTTAGTCCCATTTAAAGAGGATCAAGTGTTTCTTTAGAGTAACATGGACACTTCCATTTCAAAATATTGCACAGAAAACAGTGATATGCAAGAGAAGATATATGTTATGGATAAAGGCAGAACAATAAAGGGTCATAAAAAGTTGGGATATAGTGATTCCTGCTTCAATTTTTACAGAAGGAGGCACAAACATCTTTAAAATAAAAAATATCATATTCTGATAAATGCTGGATATTCGAGCAAGTGGCTTACACTGAAAGAACCAACAAGCAAGAAGGAAAATATTAAATGGAAAAATATAAAATTCATCACATAGAAAAGATATATGTAATATACTATAGGTAATAAGTCCTCTTATACAAGCAGTATATAAACAAGGTTATCATTATAATTTACTGATCAAAGATACTGACAGATCCTAACTTAGCACGATTTGGAAAGAAATATAACCTGCATTGTGATGGATTATTAGCAAAAGAACAGGAGAAGTAAATACCCATTCGCTATGCAAGGAAGCTATGATATCTGCATTATCAAAAAGTATAAAAGGTCAGATTGGTTACAACAAATTGTTACATAACCAGAAGCAATTGGGTCCATAATTACAGAAATAGCTCAACACAATATAAAAAATTATAAAATATACATATTTAGTTTAAAAATAATCAATTAAGAAGGCAAGAAGGTCAAATAAAGCTAATTATCTTAAAAGAAAATTGTGGTGTGACCTTATAAAAACAATAAAACTGTTGCCATCAGGAGAAATAACAAGTAATGAGATGGAAAGACCATGTTGTGGGAGAAGTCCACAACAAAAATCCATGAAATTCGGCTCAAAGCTGATGCATGTCTTATATTAAATATACAAAGAAAATAAACACCATATATTATAAGATACGACACCTATAGGATTTTCAAGGAGACTAAGCAATAACCACTGACAAATTAACAAAGAGGTATAAATCAATAGAGACCACTCCAAGCGCTGTTTAATAAAGTAACAAGCAACTGATGACAATTACAGCCACAGCAGTATGAAGTACTTCCATGGGAGCATGGGAAATAGTTATGATGTTACCTCTGCTATATATATAATTTAGGATGAGATTTCGAACTTGACAATGCATATAACAATCTTCAATAACAAAGGTAAGGCTTCTTGCAAAGATTTCTTTACACATATCAGTAAAATACGAGGTATATATTAAAAATATTTCAATTTTACTTGGAAAAGCAACATATTTTACAGTAATAAGTTATAACCTTTACTTGCTGGTTAATGGAAAAAGAGCAAATATGAGGAATTTAGGTATTATGACATCATCAAAACAAAACTAATGCACTTGCAATTAGTCTTACCAGTTATATTCTTAGACATGACATCTACTGCCACCATTGAAGTATGACTATCAGAAGCATGAGCATTAAGTGGCCTCAGGGATGGATAACCTGTGGAGGCAATCAAAGATGGCGGTGAAGTCACTCGAGGAGCATCACTTCCAACTGGTGATTTTTCCTTGGGACTAGGAGTATTCCTTTGTGATCCACCTTGAAAAAAAAAAAAGTTTTTGCTGAAACGCTACGCAATCATTTCTTATACATCTGTAAAATCATTTAGATACTTATCAACATATATATTATAAATTATTGCATCTTGAAGTTTTTAGTACAGTACTTGACCTAAACCTGTGTAAATACAGAGACTATTTACAGAGGTCTCTAAATCAAGATCAGTATCCAAATATCTCTGTTACTGAAATAAATTATTTTTCAGGTGCATTTTCTATTATAATGTTTTGGTCATACTGCTAAGTTCAGCAAGATATTACAGTCTGTTTACAATAAAAAAGACTCAATAGACACCATGTCATTAGAAAAAACATAGGCAGAAAATACCATTATCCTCTATGAGATGCAAAACAATAATTCGAAGCAACCTACTTGCCCATGATGTCACATCATAACATATAGAATCAACAACTACTGTACAGACACTCCCCACTTACGAACAAGTTAGGTTCCAGAAGTCTGTTCGTAAGTTGTGTTTAGGTAAAAAGAAGTACTGAATAGTACATAAATATGCAGTATTGAACAGTATTTAGGTTAAAGACACTTAACTGCTACATAAAACATAAAGCATACAGTATTAATGAATTTTAAAACAGTAATAGTAATGTTATAATAAGGTACAGTGCAGTAATACATGGGTATGTAATCGGTAAGTTTTTGTTTGTATCTGTGAATGTTCGTGACTCGGATGTTTGTAAGTAGGGGAGCTTCTGCATATGGAAATGTAAATAACTGGAATTATAACCGAGATGTTAAGCAAAACTGCATCACGTTTTATATATAAAAAATTATACCTACTTGTTTTATATCTCAGTTGTAATTCCTGTTATTTACATTTCCATATACAGAAGCTCCTCTACTTACAAACAACCGAGTTACAAACATTCACAGATACAACAAAAAGTAACCAATTATATACCCATGTATTACTGTACTGTACTGTATTATAACATTACTATTACTATATTAAAATTCATTAATACTGTATGCTTTTACTACTACATAAAACATAAAGCATACAGAATTAATGACTTTTAATTTGTATCTGTGACTGTTCATAACTCGGTTGTTTGTAAGTAGGGGAGCTTAAGTATATGAAAATTTAAATAACAGGAATATATAATGGAGACATTAAAGAAAAATTAATCACGTTTATATATAAAAAATGATACCTACTTGTATTATATCCCAGTTATTGTTTCCATATACTGTATATATTAATACCTTCCCATGTGTCATTACTACATTCCAAAACTCATGGCTTAAATACGGAAAACAATCCAAATCTAAAACACCCTTGAAAAGTAACCATATAAAGCTGCTAAGACTATAAAGTCGTTTAATTGTTCATATTTTAACTGTCTTTAAATAAATATACAGTACGTATATATTTCAAGTGATGCTAATGAAAAGATGAAAATATTAAGTAAAATACACATTGTATATGCTTCAAAAACTATCTAGAGCCCCTGTCCAATATGTACAGCACATACTTTACAAAATACTAAATAATTCTAAGCCTTAGAATTATTTTGTACATTTTATATATTTTCTTTTATTTATCACTAAGAGGGTTTTTATTGTTTAAGGCGATTTCTATATTTCATGGTTTGCAATAGTGTACTTTGCTGCAGACCGACGTAAAGTTGTGTGAACTGATGTTAGGTGAGTAGTTCTCTCTCTCTCTCTCTCTCTCTCTCTCTCTCTCTCTCTCTCTCTCTCTCTCTCTCTCTCTCTCTCTCTCTCTCTCTCTCTCATATATATATATATATATATATATATATATATATATATATATATATATATATATATATATATATATATATATATATATATATATATATATATATGGTAGGAAAAGCATTAAATTAAACAACGAATATATTATTATATATATATATATATATATATATATATAATATATATATATATATATATATATATATATATATATATATATATATATATATATATATATATATATATATATACACACCTAGTTCTCAGAATAACACCTAGATAGGTTCTCAGAAGTGTCGGGTAAATGGAAAATTGCGTGAAAAAACGAGTTATTTTCCATAGGAAACAATGATAAAGGGCATAGATACGTTCCAAACCTTACATAGACACACCATGCCAAAGATATAAGATAAGTAAAAAACATATTTTATTACTACACAGCAAAGCAGAAAGCCCTGTATCTATTTTTAAGAGTATACAAAAGATATTTATATTCACTTTACAGCTAGATATTAACATACATTACTGTACTTTACTCTATTATGCAGTGGGCAACAGTTATACAATACACTGGGACATGCATGGTGGCAGTGAGCAAGTAACTTATGTGGTAGAAGAGGAGGAGGATGCAGGAGAACGAACCTCTATCTGCAAATGTATACAAAGATAAAATAAAAATTATAAATAACCAAAGCAAGACTAAAATACGAAAAAAAAAATTAATTATGCAATGCCTAAATCTACCATATGTCAGATTAAAAAAACTTAATCTACATTCTCTAGAGAGGCGCAGAGTTAGGGGGGATATGATTGAGGTGGATAAATGGTTTAAAGGGATTAACAAGGGTGATATTAATAAAGTTTTAAAAATTCATGATCAAACCAAAACTCGTAATAGGTAATGGATTTAATCTTGATAAATTTAGGTTCAGAAGGGAAATTGGTGAAAATTGGCTTGATCTTTTCTTATCGTAATCCTCTTTGTACTGGTGGAAGAGGCCCCCGCGGGCACGTATTTACTAAAAAAATAGAAAAATAAAATATATATATTTGGGGGGGGCTTTATTCGCGAAATTCGATTTTTTTCTATTGTTTTTGGGGGCGTTATTGCAATTTCGCAGATACAAAAATCGCGCATAAAAGGAACAAGGTGTATATATATATATATATATATATATATATATATATATATATATATATATATATATATATATATATATATATATATATATATATATATATATATATATATATATATATATATATATATATATATATACAGTGTTCCCCCCCTTATCGTGGTAGTTCGGTTCAGGGACCCGGCGCGAACCAGGAAAACCGCGGAGTAGGATCAGCCTATAGTATGTACATAGATATTTTAATTTATTGTTACTTTTACACTGTATAAACCCTCCCTGTACTGTTAACATACCACCCTTTACTTCATAAATAACAGCATGCAACGTAAATTTATAAGAAAGTGATAGATAAAATTACGGTGAATGAAGTGGTAATTACATGACATACTCATGTACATAGGTATTTTACAATTATTTTTACATTTACGTACTGTATAAACCCTCCCTGCACTGTTAAAAAAAACACTCTTTACATTATAAATAACAGCATGCAACGTAAATTTACATGAAAGTGATAGATAAAATTACAGTGAATGAAGTGGTAATTACATGACATACTCATGTACATAGGTATTTTACAATTATATTTACGTTTACTTACTGTATACACCCTCCCTGCACTGTATATTCAGTATATATATATATATATATATATATATATATATAATATATATATATATATATATATATATATATATAATATATATATATATATATATATATATATATATATATATATATATATAATATATATATATATATATATATATATATATATATATATATATATATATATATATATATATATATATATATATATATATATATATATATATATATATATATATATATATATATATATATATATATATATATATATATATATATATATATATATATATATATATATATATATATATATATATATATATATATATATATATATATATATATATATATATATATATATATATATATATATATATATATATATATATATATATATATATATATATCAACACTCTACGGTGTTTGATATCCACGTTTCACTATCTCGTCCAGAAAACCCCAAGCGCATTAACACAGAAATACTCCATGAATATTGTTTAGTCTGTTCTAGCAAAGAGACATAGGCTTTCCACCTGTAACTAAAGTTTCTATGTATTCCATGAAGTTCGATCTCGCAATCTTACTCCTTATAAGATGACTAGCATTGAAAGACCTTGTACATTCAGATATTCGCCAAAAATCAAAGCCCGTAAAGGTGATTATCTCAAAATATCTCGCATAAATTACAATGAAAACAATAAGGAAAGAATACCATAATTAAACTTACAACAGGTCATTAATCTTTACAATATCCATAAAATTTAACAATATTTTGTACATTTAAGTCAAGATATAGAAACAAAGAAATAATTATTTTTACGTTACGTACTGTATAAACCCTCCCTGCACTGTTAAAAAACACCCTTTACATTATAAATAACAGCAACCAACGTAAATTTACATGAAAGTGATAGATAAAATTACGGTGAATGAAGTGGTAATTACATTACATACTCATGTATATAGGTATCTTACAATTATTTTTACATTTACATACTGTATAAACCCTCCCTGCACTGTTAAAAAAACACCCTTTACATTATAAATAACAGCAAGCAACGTAAATTTACATGAAAGTGGTAGATAAAATTACAGTGAATGAAGTGGTAATTATATGACATACTCATGTACATAGGTACATTGCAATTATTTTTACGTTTACACTGTATAAACCCTCCCTGTACTGTTAACAAACCACCCTTTACTTCATAAATAACAGCATGCAACGTAAATTTATATGAAAGTGATAGATAAAATTAAGGTGAATGAAGTGGTAATTACATGACATACTCATGTACATAAGTATTTTACGATTATTTTTACGTTTACATACTGTATAAACCCTCCCTGCACTGTTAAAAAAACATCCTTTGCATTATAAATAACAGCAAGCAACGTAAATTTACATTTTCAATAAAAAAAATGAAAATACTGAACATTTTTATTTTTTCAATATTTTAATATTTTTGCGTATACCCATAAAACAAAATAATAATTTATAGAAAAAAAAAAAACCGCGATACAGTGAGAACGCGAACCAAGAAACGCGATACAGCGGGGGAACACTGTATATATGTATATATATATATATATATATATATATATATATATATATATATATATATATATATATATATATATATATATATATATATATATATATATATATATATATATATATATATATATATATATATATATATATATATATATATATATATATATATATATATATATATATATATATATATATACTGTATATATATATATATATATATATATATATATATATATATATATATATATATATATATATATATATATATATATATATATATATATATATATATATATATATATATATATATATATATATATATATATATATATATATATATATATATATATATATATACTGTATATATATATATATATATATATATATATATATATATATATATATATATATATATATATATATATATATATATATATATATATATATATATATATATATATATATATATATATATATATATATATATATATATATATATATATATATATATATATATATATATATATATATATATATATATATATATATATATATATATATATATATATATATATATATATATACTGGGTTCTGACCAACTGGTCATATGCTGATTTGGTCCTAAGTCTAGCATTATATGTATGTGGAAAAAATACCATTTGGGGGGAATTGTACAATTTATAATAACAGTATTTCATCTTTAAGTAATACTGTTTGGTCTTTCTTTAATCTTTATAACACCAGTTTTTCAGTTTCTTAATGTTACTAACCATTTATCAACATTTTCTTGATTCAATAAAATTATAAAAAGCAAATAAAAATATGTAAAACATTTTACGCTTTGAACAAGTACTGCCCGGTCGTGTCTTGTCTGTGAGACAACAATGTCATTATTGGAGTTTTTTTTTTTCCCAGCCACTGAGGAGGGCAAGCCAGCCTCAACTTGGTGCCGGTCCCAACCCTGTGTAAATGGGGAGGGTTGGTGGCAGGAAGGGCATCCGGCCATAAAAATTTTGCCAAAACCAAAATATGGCCAGTACAGATAACGAGAATAGTCACCATACTAAGGCATTCCCCTTAGGCAAGGCGTTGGGGCT
The DNA here is from genome assembly GCA_037179515.1 of Halocaridina rubra. NCBI lineage: Eukaryota > Metazoa > Arthropoda > Malacostraca > Decapoda > Atyidae > Halocaridina > Halocaridina rubra. Next base: position 18,547 of record JAXCGZ010004298.1, read on the forward strand.
TCGCCTGACCCCTCCAGAAAGACAGCAAGGGCTACCCAGTCATGGGTGGGCTGGGTTAAAGAGGCAAGCTCGAGGGAGAGTGTCAGATGAGGTGCTGCGGGTGGGTACTCTTAATGTGGGGACGATGACTGGGAAGGGGCGAGAATCGGTGGACCTGATGGAGAGGAGGAGAATTGGAGTGGTGTGTGTGCAGGAGACCAAGTGGAAAGGAAATAAGGCGAGGGATCTGGGTGAGGGTTGCAAATTGTTCTATAGTGGGGCAAATGAGGAAGGGAGGAATGGTGTAGGAATAATACTATCCAAAGACCTGAAGGAAAGCTTACTTGGTGTAAATATAAAGAGTGACAGAATTATGAGTTTAAAGCTGGGACTGGGAGAAACAGTAGTTAAAGTGGTATGTGCCTATGCCCCACAAACTGGTTGTACAGTGGAGGAGAAGGGTGTATTGTGGGAGGAGATGGACCAGGAGCTTAGATCAATTCCTGTAAGGGAGAGGGTAATTTTGGAAGGTGATCTAAATGGCCACTTGGGAATTGGGAGGGCTGGGATAGGTAGAGTTCATGGGGGGTGGGGGGTGGGCAAGAGAAATGAGGGGGGAGAGAGAGTGATTGATTTTGCAGTGGCATTTGATCTGGCATTGGTCAACACATTCTTTGAGAAAAAGGAAAACAGACTGATTACATACAGTAGTGGTGGGAGGGAGAGCCAGATAGATTTACTGTTGGGTAGAAGAGACCATCTGAAGGAGATTAGTAACTGTAAAGTAATAAATGGGGAGAGTGTAGCAGTGCAACATGGGATTGCAGGCTCAGGAAATGTAGAAAAAGTAAGAAGCCGAGGATGGACCCAAAGATAAAGTGGTGGAGATTAAAAGATGCAGAGCTGAGAGCTATGTTTAAGGGAAGAGTGTTGGAAGCGATAAGGTTGCATGAGGATGTACAAGAATGGTGGACAGAGAATAGTAAGATGATTTTGAGGGTTGGTGAGGAGGTACTTGGAAAGTCATTAGGAAGGTAACCCCCAAACGATAAAGAGTCATGGTGGTGGAATAAGGAAGTGCAAGAATGAGTGAAGAACAAGAAAGAAGCTAAGAAAAGGGCAGATTTATCAGGCCTGGAGCAGGATAAAGAAGAGTACAAGCAGGCATAGAAGGAGGCAAGGAGAGCAGTAGCAAAAGCAATGGCAGAGACATTGAATGAAGTCTATGAAGATCTGGAAACACCAGAAGGAGAGAAGAAAATATGGCGAATTGCCAAGGCCCGAAATGCTGCATCCAAGGATTTGACCCAAGTAAGACAAATAAAGGATAACCATGGAGTAGTTCTAGCAGAAGAGGATGAAATAAAAAGCAGATGGGAAACTTATTTTGAAGGATTACTAAATGAAGAAAACCCAAGAGCAGTATCTGAAGATGGACTTCCAAATGAAGCAGCTACAACAACAGTGGCTAGAAGAGAGGTAGAGCGGGCAGTAAGGAAAATTAAAATTGGAAAGGCAGCAGGACCTGATAAGATGCCAGTGGAGGTATGGGAGAGTCTTGGAGAGGAAGGCATAGATATCTTGTGGGACTTAATGCAAAAGCTCTTTCGTCAGAAAAAGATGCCAAAGCAGTGGAGAGAAAGCCTAATCATCCCAATCTATAAACGGAAGGGAGACATTCAGGAGTGTGGAAACTATAGAGGTATAAAGTTGTTAAGTCATACTATGAAGATATGGGAGAAGATCATAGAGTAGACTCAGAGAGGTAACGACAATTGGGGATGAACAGTTTGGCTTAATGCCTGGAAGAGGGACAGTGGATGCCATATTTGCCTTGAGACAAATGATGGAAAAGCATCGGGAGAAACAGAAAGAACTGCATATGGTCTTTATTAACCTGGAAAAGGCATATGATCGAGTACCACGTCAAGAGGTGTGGAGGTGTATTAGAGAAAAGGGAGTCCCCGAGAAATATGTAAGAATCATCCAAGATATGTATGAGAGGGCAGAGGCAAATGTTAAGAGTAGTGTGGGTTTGACGAAAAGTTTCTCAATAAATGATCTGGTCTTGGATGTAGTGACCCAGGGTATTACAGATCAGTCACCATGGTGTATGCTCTTTGCAGATGACATTGTACTGTGTAGCAACAGACGAGAGGTAGTGGAGGAGAAGCTTGAGGAGTGGAGAAGAGTGATGGAGGATAGAGGACTGAAAATCAGCAGGAAGAAGACAGAGTACTTGAGGTTGAGAGATGATGAGGATGGGGAGGTCAATTTTCAGGGGGAGGTGTTGAAAAGAGTTAAAAAGTTCAAGTATTTGGGATCAACAGTAGCAGAGGATGGTGACCTAGAGTCAGAAATAACCCACAGAATACAAGCAGGATGGAAGAACTGGAAGAAAGTGTCTGGGGTGCTGTGCAACAGGAGAATAGGGATTAAGTTGAGGGGTAAAGTGCATAAGACCGTTGTGAGACCTGCGATGATGTATGGAGCAGAGACATGGGCAATAAAGAAGACACAAGAGAAGAAACTGGATGTGGCAGAGATGAGGATGTTGAGAAGAATGTGTGGGGTGACAAGAAGCGATAAGATCAGACACGAGGTAATTAGAGGTACCTCAAAAGTTATAGAAATATTAGATAAGATACAAGAAAGTACACTAAGATGGTATGGTCATGTCGTTAGGAGGGATGAACAGTATGTTGGGAGGAGGGTGACGGAAATAGATATAGAGGGTAGGAGAAGGAGGGGGAGACCAAAGCGTAGGTGGATGGATTGAATCAATGACGATCTGAGGTCTAAAGGTTTGTTGGGTGATGAGGTATGGGACAGAAACGTATGGAGAACACTGGCCAGAAACATCGACACCACATAAAAGTGGGAAAAGATGTAGACGAAGAAGAAGAAGAGGAGGTGTTAATTTTTTCATAAATATGCACAGCATTACCTTAATTGTTTGTTTCTTTTTCTCCACATAAATTACTTGATATGAATGATAAGAATTGTGTAACATTCATTCAATCTAGTTTATTATTTTTTTTTATCTGTCTGTGGGAATGAATTAATATTCATTTTCCATTTTTACTCTTTTTTCTTAGTTGGTCAATTATTTTTATTACCTTAAAAATTTATATATTTTTTAAAACTGTCACTGTTCCCTTTTTCTTGGATAGTTTATTGTTTTTTTATGCTGTCTTTAAACATAATTCACTTTATATTATACTTTTTATTGTTTCTTTATTTCTTAGTGTCTAATTTTTGTATTCTGTCATTAGATGTAATATTATTTTTATAATTTTTAATGCCTCTCTATTTCTTAGTTTATAGGTTTTTACTCTGTATTTTGACATGATTTATTGTTTTCATAATCATTACTGTTTCTTTACTTCTTAATTGGCTTATCGTTTTATTTTAATTCTATTTTTAGAAATGATTTTTTTTTTTTTTTTTTTAACTTTTTAATTTCAATTCATTTTTGATAGACCTGCAAAACTGATGGTAATATTTGCAAAACAGACAAAAATGCAAAAAATACGAGGTTACACGTACAAAAAATTCTTTAAATCTCAATGACCAAACACAAAATAAAAATGCAAGAAATATAAAATTACATAAAAAAAAAAAAAAAATTACCACTGTAAAATAATTGTATGAAAAATTTGTTGGTTGTCTGTGCTTGGCTGGAGATGATCTATGTCTTCTTTACCAGGCTTAGTCTCAGGATAGTCAGAGGAGTTCAGTTTTTATAAACATGCTGAATTTCGTATGAATGGTTCACTTTTTTCTCTCATTGTTAGATTTGACAATATGAACGAAAACATAATTCAATTTTAGTTTTACACTAGCAAACCTTTCTGTCGGAATCAAATGCCTCACTTTGGGTCAGAAATTTATTAAGTAGCAATAATCTTCAGATAAGCCCTTTGATGTGAATTTTCTTTCAGGTTCCTCTTGTTATTTTTATTCTGCCTTTTCTTCTTCCACCACTTTTTCTTCTTCAATAGTAATTGGTAGTTCTTTGGCTTCTTGAGTAAAGTTTCTCGACATTTTCCATTTCACATTCCAAAGCCAGACCTTTAGCAAGTTTCAATATTTTGTCCCTACTAAATACAGTGTTACCCCGGTTATTCGCGCTTCTTGGTTCGCGTTCTCACTCTATCGCGTTTTTTTTTTTTTTGATAAATTATTATTTTATTTTATGGGTATACGCAAAAATATTAAAATATTGAAAAAAAAAAATTCAGTATTTTCATTTTTTTATTGAAATTTACGTTGCGTGCTGTTGTTTATAATGTAAAGGGTGTTTTTTTAACAGTGCAGGGAGGGTTTATACAGTTCGTAAACGAAAAAATAATTGTAAATGAGTGTGTGTCACATCATCATCACCTCATTCATCGTAATTTTATCTATCACTTTCATAAAAATTTACTTTGCTTGCTGTTATTTATAATGTAAAGGGTGTTTTTTTTAACAGTGCAGGGAGGGTTTATACAGTATGTAAACGAAAAAATAATTGTAAATGAGTATGTATGTCATTATCACCTCATTCATCGTAATTTTATCTATCACTTTCATAAAAATTTACGTTGCTTGCTGTTATTTATAATGTAAAGGGTGTTTTTTTAACAGTGCAGGGAGGGTTTATACAGTACGTAAACGAAAAAATATTTGTAAATGAGTATGTATGTCACGTCATTATCACCTCATTCACCGTAATTTTATCTATCACTAAAAATTTACGTTGCTTGCTGTTATTTATAATGTAAAGGGTGTTTTTTTAACAGTGCAGGGAGGGTTTATGCAGTACGTAAACGAAAAAATAATTGTAAATGAGTATGTATGTCACGTCATTATCACCTCATTCACCGTAATTTCATCTATCACTTTCATAAAAATTTACGTTGCTTGCTGTCATTTATAATGTAAAGGGTGTTTTTTTAACAGTGCAGGGAGGGTTTATACAGTACGTAAACGAAAAAATAATTGTAAATGAGTATGTATGTCACGTTATTATCACCTCATTCACCGTAATTTTATCTATCACTTTCATAAAAATTTACGTTGCTTGCTGTTATTTATAATGTAAAGGGTCTTTTTTTAACAGTGCAGGGAGGGTTTATACAGTACGTAAACGAAAAAATAATTGTAAATGAGTATGTATGTCACGTCATTATCACCTCATTCACCGTAATATTATCTATCACTTTCATAAAAATTTACGTTGCTTGCTGTTATTTATAATGTAGAGGGTGTTTTTTTGACAGTGCAGGGATGGTTTATACAGTGTAAACGTAAAAATATATTAATATATCTATGTACATATAGGCGGATCCTACTTCGCGAATTTCCTGGTTCGTGCCGGGTCCCGGAACCGAACTACCGCGATAAGTGAGGCAACACTGTACATCAAAAGTATTATCATAATGCTTAACACATTTTTTCCCAGATCCCATTCATGCACCTCATACAACCTCCAAAGTGGTTGCAATATTATTGATATATTGAGAAATGTTACATTTTTTAGTCATACAATAATAGTTCAGAATAGCATGGCATCTGTACTGGGAATGGTTTGAGTCAAAGTGGTTCAAAATCATTGGTCCTGAATGTAGCAATCGACCCTTTGTCTATAGGCTTTATGAGTGGTGTTGTGTCTGGGCGTAAAAATAAACTTTAACATTGTGATGTAATTCAACTAGATGAGGTGGATGGTAAACATGCATTATTCAAGATCAGTAAAATCTTGAAGGAAATTTCTCTCTCCAAACAATATTCCCGAACTTGAGGAATAAGACACTTCAGGAACCAGTCTTTGAACAATGCCTGCATCATCCGCGCTTTAGGCTTAGATTAGAATTAGATGGACAGCGTGAGTTTAAAGCCTGCAATATTCCTATCAAGCAACAAAATCAGACCATCCTTAAATGCCTTGATTCCAGTCATGCATTTGGCTTTTTTCTTGATGTGAATACACACTGGCATCTGTTTCCAAAATAAGCCCATCTCATCTACATTAAAATTCTACTCTGCTTTATACCCTTCCTACAAAATAATTTCATCTAAGCTGTCCACAGACTTTTGAGCTCCTTCCTTGCTTGCATTTCCTGTATCTCCAGGCACTCAAATATTATGCATTTGAACCTCATTTTGAATCGTTTAAACCCAGTACTTGCCACATATTCTTGAGAGTATTCCTCCCTCGAATGCTCCTTGAAAGTATAAAATAGACTTCCAATATTCACTCGCACTGCAAAAAGGGCTAAAGGTATACAATCTGGATATGGTCTTCCATCCATATATTGAGCAGTCTTCATTTTGTGGATGGACCAAGTCCACTGCTTCATTATTACAATCAATCACATAGATCCCAAACACTTTGCAGCTTCACGAATTCTTTGTCCTTTCAAATTCTCAACATGGTAGTGTGCCAGTTTAAAATCACATGTGGTCATATTAACTGGAAATCCCTCTGAGGCGCCACCAGCTGGAGGTGTGCAACTTCAGGATAGACTTTTAAGACACCAAATAGAGAAGGAGAAAGAGATTTACTGTACATTCAAAGTTCTGAGATATTTTAGTTTAAAAAAATACATAGAATTTGTTTCTTTCTTTACATAAGAACATTAATACCAAAAGAGAAAGAATGAAAGACAAAGAGAATGAGACAGAGAACAAAGAGAAAAAGAACAAGACAGAAAACGAAAGAGAAATAGAGTGAAAGAGGAAGAGAATGAGGGAGAAAGAGAATGGAAGGGGTGAACAAAAGAGAAAGAGAATTGCAGGAATGTTGGACTGAAAATCTGTGACATATGGCCTTGAAATGTCTTAGCTTCATATAGGTGAGCAATAGTGACTCACACTCACCAGTCATGTCTGCAACATAATTCTCCCGTCACGTTTGATCACACGCTATGGGTTTTCACGCACTGTAAACTATATATGAGAAAGGAAAAAAGATACTGTAAACCATAAGATGACCACAGGAATGCCATGGGAGCCTGACTGGTGCCATACCTGAATTAAAACAGGCCCACAGAAATAGGAAAACAAATGACAAGAACCATCACATCTGCATACGCTTGTCCTGAGATGAGGTCCCCGTTGGAGGGGTCAACACACAGGTGAGAATGAAACCATAATTTTCAAAAAGACTTCAAAATTTGCAGACCCTAAGAGATTGGGAACCAAGGCACTGCCATAGAGCCTGGTCAAATCGAACAGTCTGCATCTAAACTATCCTTTACAGCAACAGCCAACATCGGAATCTTGAAATTAAACTTTAAGTGCCTATGTTATTTGCATCCACTGTAGCTACAGACCCCAGGCCACATATACCATGGAAACAATAATGAAAGATTCATGCCCACTTATTACATATCCAGTAGAAATGCAAACGTAAAAAAGCCTTACCAAACAATTATTTTTAAAACTATGCAAGAAGGCAGATGCCACCTTGTAATCAGGATACCCATATAAATAAGAAGGGGGAAACCTACACTTTTTTACACTGAAAATACCCCCATAACTTAGCACCTGAAGCACCGGGAATGTGCAAGATGGAACTAAGTAAGCAACAGGAAACTGTGTCAACAACTATATTTCATGGGAGAGATGAAATGGAATGAGAAAACATACTCTCACATATATATTGACAACCATTTTCCCGATTGCAATATATATATATATATATATATATATATATATATATATATATATATATATATATATATATATATATATATATATATATATATATATATATATATATATATATATATGCCTCATTCCCCCTTGTAAGGGGGGTGACCGAGCCAGGAAACACACATTCACCACGATCCACACATACCTCAACCACTCCTCTCAGTTCCTTGGAGAGAAAGGGTTGCCATGTCTTCCCTCTTCCACCCTGCTTGGGTCACCCACAAAGTAGGTGGGCAAGGATATTTTACAATGAGGTCCGACAGCTGCAGCTGGTTTACCCCCCTGCTTCATCACATGGCAACTCCCCTTACACCTGTCCACCACAGTTCACTGAGCTAGCAGGTGCGAGAAATCCCTTTAGGCCGCATCATATATGCACAATCTTCCTCCACTCATTCCTATCTTTTGCATGCACTCTTCCCTGTTCCACTGACATTCCATGTGCATTCAGTGCTCTTTTCATGCTATCCATCCATCTCATTCTAGGTCTCCCTCTTGATCTAACACCAGTCACTTCTGCACTGCACACTCTCTTCACTATTCATTCATCACTCATCCTTCCCATGTGTCCATACCATCTCAACACTTTCTTATCTAACCTATCCGACAGCTTCATTCCAACACCTGTTTCTCTTACTCATCTATTCTAGATACACCAATCATACCTCTAAACACCTCATCTCCATTACATTCAACTGGTTCCTTTCATCCTCTCTTGCATTCAAAGTCTCTGCTCCTTACATAAAAATATCTGTACAGTATTACACTACAATAATACTGTATCGTACAAAGCTGTAGGTACTGCATTGTTTTACTCATGTGGTTTGCTTGCATAGGGAGGGAGAGACTGGTTTATTAAGAGGAAGTTGGAGAGGCAGCTGCTGAGGAGACTTGGGCAGGTGAGTCTGGAGAAGCAAAAGAATATAAAGTACAGTACATAATGTATAGAAAAAATATACTGTACTATAAGTTCTCATTGTAAGATACTGTATAATAAAACTACACTTATAAACATAAAAATATTATACAAAACTGTGCTTACTTTTACTCATATGGTTTGATGATTGTAGTCACGGTCGTACTGGCTAATCCAAGATTGCGGCCAATGTTCATGGCAGATTCTCCTTTTTGAGCACAGTTTACCACTTCAATTTTAATTTCCATGGGGATGGTTTTTCTTTTCTTAGTGCCATCAGAACTATCACTAACACGCTAGGAGACATAGTGATGTCAGTAACGAGCAAACATAACGAGAGAGGAGACGAGAGCACTAGACACAATATGGTGGGCGGGAATAAACTGAGTGGTGGGTCTTTCCCCTCCTCTAATTCCGCGTGATGCCTGATTCTTACACTATGCTCAACAAGCTATTTTTAATAAAATTGTATTTACAGCTATGTATTTTTTTTTTAATTCAATATAATTTTTCAAAACAACCAAATATATAAACAAATAAATAAATAAAGCCATTAACGTGATAAATACGAATACAGTACAGGTGTGTTTGCTAGCTTTGTATTCATGTGTAATTTGAATAAAATCGTATTTACAGCTAATTGTTTGGTAGTTATTTAAATTCAATATAATCCTTCAATATAACCAAATACTGTATATAAGAAATAAAAATAAATAAAGCCATTAACTTGATAAATACGAATACAGCTGTGTTTACTAGCTTTGTATCTGTGTGTATTTCGGATAAATTGTATTTAGAGCTATGTATTGTATTTAAAATTCAGTATAATCCGTCAATACTGTATAACCAAATATATAAACAAATAAATAAATAAAGCCATTAACTATATAAATATGAATACAGCTGTGTTTGCTAGCTTTGTATTCATAATTATTTTGAATAAAATTGTATTTACAGCTATGTGTTTGGTATTTTTTTTTAAATTCAATATAATTCTTCAAAATAACCAATACTGTATATAAAAAAATAAATAAATAAAGCCATTAACTTGATAAATTTTTGCCTGTCCTGGTGTCACAATAAAAAAAAAATACGAATACGGCTGTGTTTGCTAGCTTTGTAGCTGTGTGTATTTTGAATAAAATCGTATTTAGAGCTATGTGTTTGTTTTGTTTTTTCAATTTAATATAATTCTTCAGTATAACCAAATATATAAACAAATAAATAAATAAGGCCATTAAGTTGATAAATGTAACAGCTGTGTTTGCTAGCTTTGTATTCGTGTGTATGTTGAATAAAATCTTATTTACAGGTGTGTGGTTTTTTTTTTTATTCAATATGATCCTTCAGTATAACCATATATATAAACAAACAAATAAATATAGCCATTAACTTGATAAATATGAATACAGCAGTGCTGCTAGCTGTGTATTTCTCTGCCGCTCTCACAAACTATTTTGGCGTGCGGTTTGAATTTGCCGCACCAGCCAGGTAGGTCAAACAATTAAGTTATTAATAATATATTAATTATTTTTTGGCCTTTGTCATAACGGCAAAATGATGTTATATGAGAACCTACTGTATATACAAATAAATAAATAAAAAATAATTTTACATTTGACACTCAAATGTGTGACAGTACTATCACAACTGTTTCCTTTACAAATGAAATTTCTCCCAAACTTATATATGAATAATATGCATTCCTTATAACTACTGTTTCAAGTAATTACATATTGTGAATGCAAAAAATGAAGATTTTTGAAGAGAAGTAATAATTGTATATAACCTTTGAAAAGTCATAAAATGGCAAAACAAGATGAAGACTCGACCTTTCCATGCCATTGAACTGTTAGTAATTATTTATTCAATACCTATACTTTATTAGTTTTGAAAAGATAAATGAAGAAATTTGCTGATGCCAAATAATCCTCCAATTACCCTTCAATCATATCCAAAAGTTTAAAGGATATTTTTATCTAAATCACAAGGTAAGTTTTATAAAATGACAGTAACACAAACGAGAATTAGGTTCAAAAGTAATCAAATAGAGCAAGATAAAAGCAACTTTTAGTTATTTACCTTCTTCATCATTATCTGTCTTGTCACGACCTTTAAACATGGAGTATTCAGCATCACCGTCCATTCCCAACCAATTTTCCGCATTGTGGATTTTAATGAGATCTTGTATCAACTGTTCATCTGTTTTGCCTACAATTCCACCTTTTCCCTTTTTTGGACCAAATACCATGTGATTATACAGTGGGTCATTCACAATGGGGAAGCCTGTAACCAAGAAAAACATCACTTTCGAGGAAAAATAAATAAAGAGATAAATAAAGGCATCCACAGGATATAAGTAAAACTCTTTAGAATTCTTTGATAAAGCAACAAACTCTAAAGCATGAACTAAATACCTAAATACTGAAGATGTACTCGAATCTGATGCATACGGCCAGTATGTGGTCGGCAGAGAACGACCGAAGTTTTGCCATTGTAGGAAAGGCGTTGAAACTCTGTTCGGCAATCTTTGCCTGTAGGAGACACTTTGCAAACTCCGATCTTGTAACTCACCACTTCAATCGGCTCAATACATTCGATGTGTTCTCTGGGGATGAATATTTGCTTTGTAAATAGTATGAATACACTGCCATAAAAGAGAATTACATATAAATAAAGACTGTGAGTAAATTTAGAGTAGTATAAAATTAGACATAGAGCTAAGCTTAAACGTCCTTTACTTAAATAGTACATAAGATTATGAGTCCAGACTAATTTCGGGTATCATACACATAGCGCCTTGACTTAGTAATTATAAGTCCTAGGTTCAAGTCCCGGCGGGGGTAAAAAAATGATTCATGTTTTCACATATGTAATGTGCTTATTTGGTTATTGTTGGACCCGAATGAGATTGGGAGTTGAATTAAATGCGAAAATGAAGCCACGAGTGAGGTTGGGGAATCTGTAATATGAACATAGTGGCATTCAGATAGAATGCGTTCATTCCTAAGTATAGCAGATATAAGCTATAAGGTTTGATTCCTTTTAACCTTCTGTGGTGTAGTTGGTAGCGCTCTGACTTAGTAATTATAAATCCTAGGTTCAAGTCCTGGTGGGGGTAAAAAAATTATTCATGTTTTCACATATGTAATGTGCTTATTTGGTTATTGTTGGACCCGAATGAGATTGGGAGTTGAATTAAATGCGAAAATGAAGCCACGAGTGAGGTTGGGGAATCTGTAATATGAACATAGTGGCATTCAGATAGAATGCGTTCATTCCTAAGTATGGCAGATATAAGCTATAAGGTTGGATTCCTATTAAACCTTCTGTGGTGTAGTTGGTAGCGCCTTGACTTAGTAATTATAAATCCTAGGTTCAAGTCCCGGTGGGGGTAAATAAAATTATTCATGTTTTCACATATGTAATGTGCTTATTTGGTTATTGTTGGACCCGAATGAGATTGGGAGTTGAATTAAATGCGAAAATGAAGCCACGAGTGAGGTTGGGGAATCTGTAATATGAACATAGTGGCATTCAGATAGAATGCATTCATTCCTAAGTATAGCAGATATAAGCTATAAGGTTGGATTCCTATTAACCTTCTGTGGTGTAGTTGGTAGCGCCTTGACTTAGTAATTATAAATCCTAGGTTCAAGTCCTGGTGGGGGTAAATAAAATTATTCATGTTTTCACATATGTAATGTGCTTATTTGGTTATTGTTGGGCCCGAATGAGATTGGGAGTTGAATTAAATGCGAAACTGAAGCCACGACTGAGGTTGGGGAATCTGTAATATGAACATAGTGGCATTCAGATAGAATCCGTTCACTCCTAAGTATGGCAGATATAAACTATAAGGTTGGATTCCTTTAAACCTTCTGTGGTGTAGTTGGTAGCACCTTGACTTAGCAATTATAAATCCTAGGTTCAAGTCCCAGTGGGGGTAAAATAATTATTCATGTTTTCACATATGTAATGTGCTTATTGAGTTATTGTTGGACCCGAATGAGATTGGGAGTTGAATTAAATGCGAAAATGAAGCAACAAGTGAGGTTGGGGAATCTGTAATATGAACATAGTGGCATTCAGATAGAATGCGTTCATTCCTAAGTATAGCAGATATAAGCTATAAGGTTGGATTCCTTTTAAGCTTCTGTGGTGTAGTTGCTAGTGCCTTGACTTAGTAATTATAAGTCCTAGGTTCAAGTCCCGGTGGGGGTAAAAAAAATTATTCATGTTTTCACATATGTAATGTGCTTATTTGGTTATTGTTGGACCCGAATGAGATTGGGAGTTGAATTAAATGCGAAAATGAAGCCACGAGTGAGGTTGGTGAATCTGTAATATGAACATAGTGGCATTCTGATAGAATGTGTTCATTCCTAAGTATTGCTGATATAAGCTATAAGGTAGGACTCCTTTTCACCTTCTGTGGTGTAGTTGGTAGCGCCTTGACTTAGTAATTATAAGTCCTAGGTTCAAGTCCCGGTGGGGGTAAAAAAATGATTCATGTTTTCACATATGTAATGTGCTTAATTAGTTATTGTTGGACCCGAATGAGATTGGGAGTTGAATTAAATGCGAAAATGAAGCCACGAGTAAGGTTGGGGAATCTGTAATATGAACATAGTGGCATTCAGATAGAATGCGTTCATTCCTAAGTATAGCAGATATAAGCTATAAGGTTGGATTCCTGTTAACCTTCTGTGGTGTAGTTGGTAGCTCCTTGACTTTGCAATTATAAGTCCTAGGTTCAAGTCCCAGTGGGAGTAAAAAAATATGATTCATGTTTTCACATATATAATGTGCTTATTTGGTTATTGTTGGACCCGAATGACATTGGGAGTTGAATTAAATGCGAAAATGAGGTCACGAGTGAGGTTGGGGAATCTGTAATATGAACATAGTGGCATTCAGATAGAATGCGTTCATTCCTAAGTATCGCTGATATAAGCTATAAGGTTGGATTCCTTTTAACCTTCTGTGGTGTAGTTGGTATCGCCTTGACTTAGTAATTATAAGTCCAAGGTTCAAGTCCCGGTCGGGGTAAAAAAATGATTCATGTTTTCACATATGTAATGTGCTTATTTGGTTATTGTTGGACCCGAATGAGATTGGGAGTTGAATTAAATGTGAAAATGTAGCCACGAGTGAGGTTGGGGAATCTGTAATATGAACATAGTGGCATTCAGATAGAATGCGTTCATTCCTAAGTATAGCAGATATAAGCTATAAGGTTGGATTCCTTTTAGCCTTCTGTGGTGTAGTTGGTAGTGCCTTGACTTAGTAATTATAAGTCCTAGGTTCAAGTCCCAGTCGGGGTAAAAAAATGATTCATGTTTTCACATATGTAATGTGCTTATTTGGTTATTGTTGGACCAGAATGAGATTGGGAGTTGAATTAAATGCGAAAATGAAGCCAAGAGTGAGGTTGGGGAATCTTTAATATGTACATAGTGGCATTCAGATAGAATGTGTTCATTCCTAAGTATAGCAGATATAAGCTATAAGGTTTGATTCCTTTAAACATTCTGTGGTGTAGTTGGTAGTGCCTTGACTTAGTAATTATAAGTCCTAAGTTCAAGTCCCAATCGGGGTAAAAAAAAAAAACATCATTCATATATATATAATATATATATATATATATATATATATATATATATATATATATATATATATATATATATATATATATATATATATATAGGCCCTGGTGAAGATATATATTTGCAAGTTGATGGTGTAGCTGTGGGCTCACCTCTTGGACCTTTATTTGCCAATTTCTACATGAAAAATGATTCGAAAATATTAAAGAAACCATCCTATACAGTAGATACGTAGAAGAGATATTTGTATGTACTAGAACTATTGAAGAGCTCATGGAACTTATAAGCCAACTTACAGTAAATTCCATATTAAACTTACCCATAAGCTTAATATAAATGGTGTGCTCCCCTTGTTACCTTACAGTGAAGAACAATACCTTCTCTACAGAAGTTCATAGTAAAGAAGCAGACTTAGGAATATGACTAACTCAAGAAAGTGAATGCCTTCAGAGATACAAAACAGCAGTAATTAAAGCTTACATAAAAAGAGCTCTTACTGACTGCTCTGACAGGAAAAGAGTAGACTTATAATTAGAAAGAGTATCACAAGTTCTTATTAATAACGGATGCTCTAATAAAGAAGTAAATGGGCAAATAAAAAAGCATTTAGATCACTATTTTGAAAAGGAAATGTACCCAACATCATCTAAAGAAACCGTAAATAAACAAAATATAAAGCTGTATTATAAAGGCATTATGAATAGTGACTACAAGAAAGAAGAAAAAGCAATGAAAGATATTAGAAGAGGAATAAAAAGTACTAGTCCGGACAAGAAAGTTGAGTTCCATATATATTATAAAACAAAAAAGACGAGAGAGCTTATATTAAGAAACAAACCCACAGCTAATGAAAGCCTCTTCCAGCAAAGTCATGTAGTCTACCAACATACCTGCCCCATGAAGACTGCAGTCTTCAGCCGCCGTCTTATATTGGTATGACAACAACTAAATTGACAAAAAGACTATCATTCCACTTACAAGAAGGCTCCCCCAAAAATCATATGATGAAAAAACACCAGACCTCCATCACACGTAAAATGTTGGAGGAAAATACGAAGATACTACATATAGAAATACATTTTCAACATCTGCCAATTCTAGAAGCTCTCTAAATACATAGGTTAGTTCCTTTTATGAATGTGCAAACGCCAAATTGTATTACTCTGCCAACTCTGAAAGTAAAGAGCAGAGGTCATAGATAAGGATGCTTGGGGTCCATCCTCCAACAACTCTGGAAATTTCGCAGAGATACTGAATCTTTCTGGTGAATATAAACTAAAGGTGGATATTAGATATCATATAAAACCTCCATCCACTACCAACTAGATAATCATTTGATAATGTACAAAGCAGTACGAAACATTATGAATCCAATTAAATTTTCCGACTTATTGCACAGTTTCGACAATAATGAAAAAGTTATTGTAAGAACTTTGGAAAAGCATTACAAGAAAATTGCAAATATAAAAACAGCGGTCATATTCAACAAAGTTTGTATAAAAGAAAATTCACTGCCAAAATGTATATATATATATATATATATATATATATATATATATATATATATATATATATATATATATATATATATATATATATATATATATATATATATATATATATATATATATATATATATATATATATATATATATATATATATATATATTTTTTTTTTTTTTATGAGTGTGACACCGGGGCAGGCAAAAACTGCCCTCATCAATAGAGGCCCGGGCACGAGAAACCACCAAGACGAAGGAAAAGAAAAAGGTTAAGGACAAGTATGTATTTCAAAGTTTTGTATATTCATTTCACTTATTGGGTGCTTAAAGACAACATATATATTATAAGGAAATCTACATCAACTTACGTAGCTATGTCCAGGGCTACATTACTTACATAAAACTAAGGTAGCAATCTCGCTTGCTTGGATAACTCGAGACCCTCCAAAATGCATTAAATGATAAAACAGACATAAAGTACATTCCAGAAGTCTATGGAGTAACCATTTTTCACTATGTCCTCATTCGAGTTGCCCCTAGACTCTACTTCAGTGCTAAACAGCTCCCAACTCTTTCATCAACCGAATCCTTTAATGGGCTCATACAAAACAAGATCTCACATGAAGCAATCTGCCGGGTTTGTAATGGTCAAAAATATGGATGTCCTTACTATGGACATTTCACAATTTACGCAGTCTTCTAGGAAATTAAACGTCTGTCACATGATTGTGTAAATACACAAAACATAATTACAAAAGCCTGTGCTTTTACAAGTGTGAAGATGTATATGTACATTGATTCGAACTCCACAGACAACCAAATATATTTATAATTTTATATTCATCATACATTGAATTAGGAACATCAAACTTATTAGAGAACAAGAGTTATTACAAACGCACAAAAGTACACACTCAAATATGTGTACAAGTATACTTACTTATGATAAGAATCGTTTTACCTCCCTTTCTATATTTGAACAAAACTATAATATTCTAATAAGTCTCGATGTTTCTTGAATTAATCAGATTTTTTTTGTTTTGCAAATCACTATATTTGCCTTAGGGTCGACATTGGTGGACAGCAGTGTGTACTGAAATTACCTGATCTAACCTAACTTTACCTCGAAGCCTTAATTAATTCAATGGGGTGAATTTAGGTGTTTATATAGCAACGCGATATGTATCAGTAAGTGGTGGTGATGCTCATTTTCAGGTAGGCTATGGAAGGGGTGTATAAAACGAATCCTATCCATTATTTACATTATACATCCATCATGAATATCATACCTATTCAATACATACGTAATTGATGATTAAATACAAAAAAATTATTGCAAAACTAAATGAGCAGAACATAATTACACACGCAGGCATCTTTTACAAGTGTGAATATGTACACATTCAAACATAAAGCACACATTTACAATTTTACATCATATATATATATATATATATATATATATATATATATATATATATATATATATATATATATATATATATATATATATATATATATATATATATATATATATATATATATATATATATATATATATATATATATATATATATATATATATATATATATATATATATATAAACACTCCCCAACTTACAAACGAGTTACGTTAAGTTCATTTGTAAGTAGAATTTTTAGTAAGCTGTGATAACGGAAAGTACTGTACCATACGTATATATGCAGTAATATGCAGTACTTAGGCTGAAGACACTTATCTACAACATAAAACATAAAGTATACAGTATTAACGAATTTTAATGCAGTCATAATAATGTAAGAATACAGTGCAAAACAGTAATACTATACATGGGTAGATAATTGGTAGGTTTTTTATCTTATCTGTGAATGTTCATAATTCGCTTGTTTCTAAGTAGGGGAACTTCTATATATATAAAGTATATTATAAATACATTTTTCTTAACCACATACCTAGGAAATTCGCCTTCTACTCGGCATACATATTCTTTTGTCACTTGACGAGTTCGAATCTGCTGTTCCATCTCACGAGCTTTCTTTGGTGTTCTTCCAAACAACAGAAGACCTAAGAGAGACTTGCAAGTTTAGATATTAGAAAAGGATGCACCATCATCTTCCATCAAAATAGTAGATAAAAAAAAAAAAATCAAGGTTTTGCACAACTGCCGCCTTTCAAGTCTTTGACACAATGCAACAAGATGCATTTCATTCTACGAAAATACACTGGACCAAGTTAGTTTCTCTAATGATTCAAATTAATGATACATTAACAGAGCCGTTCCCAAGACGATCTAGTGAAATTCAAGGTCTTTGTTAATTTAAATCCCCATCTAGTCATACAATCTGAACTGTATGTCATTTCTATACAAAGTTCTTTCTTAATTGGGAATTACAAATATTCAGAATCCTAATTCCTAAACTAAAATATAGATGCAGCTACAGTATATCCACTAAACTAATAGCAGTGAAAGTACCAAGTAAATACATATCTTGTATTTTTTTATGTGTTTGTTTTCAGTTATATTAAATCTGTAATGGGTACCATAACATATGACCCAAACTGTTTAAAAAGAAACACCTCTGGGTTTTTAACCAGTCATTATAACTTGATAACTCAACACTCATTTAATGTTTATTGTTTTTCTTAGTCTACACTAAAAATAACAAAATAACGAAAATTACGCATGCCTATTTGCTGTGCACAATAGAAGGAGGAAACAGGAGGTGATAATCCCACCACTGCTAATTTTGTTTCTCTAGCCAATAAATAACTGTCAAAAGCTGATGCCATTTCATGTGTCAATATTATTCATTCATATGAATGTGGTCACATACATATTGCTGCACGGGGATTAAGGGTGGATGCACTTCCTAACGCCCGACGGTGGGCCCCAAAAAAACTGCAGCAAAAGAATTAAGTAGCATAGCTTCAACACCTAATTATCCTTATCATTTTGCCACTTGTTTTTGGGTTCAGATTCTAAGCAATTACAATTAGGTACTTACTGAGTACCTGAACCCAAAAACAAGTGGTAAAATGATAAGGATAATTAAGTCTTGAAGCTATGCTACTTAATTCTTTTGCTACAGCTTTATATGATTATGACGCCAGGATGGGCAAAAACAAATAATAATAGTAAATCTGCCCTCATCGGGCCTGGACACAAGTTGTGGTCATCCTACTAGATCCAGAGGAAAATGGAGTGTCATCTGAAGTAAAAATAAGAAAGTCGTACATATTTGTAATTTGCAAGCATAGGTGTACCCAGAGTAATGTTCTGTAATTTATTGAGGATCCTCTGAGAATCCATCACTGGATACAGATAAAAGTTGTTACATAAAAACCAATGTAAATACCATAGGTATAAAATTATGACTCTTGTTATGACAATGTATGAGTACTGAGCAAAAAATATATCATGTTATGAAAGGTGGCTTTAGAAAAAAAAAAATAATACAAGACACGTGAGAAACTTAAGAGGGCCCAAATTAGTCAAAGGAGGTTCTCTTAAATCTCCGAGACATAAAAATGTTTTCACCATTTTAGGACTGTCAAACCTTACTCATATACCAAGAAAAAATTATCAGCTAATTCAGGAAACCCAAAACAAAAATATATATTTTTTCCATTCAATAATCGAATATTATCCTCCCTCTGTGTTCCCTGCATGTCATAAAAGTCAACTGATTGGGGTAGAGCAACGAGACTATGAATCTCCTCCTCTGTTTTTTCTTCCTGCATAGTCAAAATAGTTTCCTTTGATGAGCCACCCCTCTTATGAGGTGAAATATGGCACTTGTATACAGATAATTTTTGAAGAGTCAACGCCAGCTCTAATGTAACTTTCAAACTGAATTGTTCTGTCTTAAAGCTGCAGATTCCTGTAAATAATTAAAGGCCATGTGATAATATTCTTTCACCATCTTATAGACTAAGCATGGTCTTCGTGACAACTTATTTGACTTTAGGTGTGAAAGTTACAGGTAAAACAATAATAATAATAATAATAATAATAATAATAATAATAATAATAATAATAATAATAATAATAATAAAGTAATGTCTGTAGCTTACTAACTAAAGAGCAATATACAGAGCATGAAATATAAATTCATATTTTCTCCTTCGTCTTCTATTTATGTCTAACATATAAGTCTGACAACATAATTTATTACAGCTTGAGCATTACATTTAACTATTACAAAAACATCTGACAGATATGTCGTATATATACTCATAGCAATCTTATTAGTAAATGCAAGCTTGTTTAAAATATAAATTAAAATTGTAATTTCTGTACTGAAACACCAAACACTTTATTCAAACAAGTAGTTAATTTTGTTAATATCCATTTTGTCGTATAATTTGCATCTATTGTCTGCTAACCTGTGCAGAAACAAGCACAACGTGGTGTGCATCCCACAATTCCTATTTCTGTATTTGATCTAAAACTGAAGGCGCAAATAGACACTGTATTCACTAGTGCTACAATGTGGTATTAGGCCTAAACACCCGCATGGGAACAAGCAGTGTCCTAGTCACACCCACATCATATGAGCTAGGGCGTTTAGCTGACTGAAAGGCAAGCGAATTCTAATATAAATGGTCTAGGCATAAACAGAAGGACCTTCCACTCTTGCCTCCTATTTGTATCTCACAGCTTGGTCGAGGTATGGGAGGTATAAGTATAATTATTAGGTCTAGTTCAGTCAGAGAGAGAGTAATTCCTTGTGAAAGCCACATAGATATTGGTCAAGTTCTCCAGTAATTTCTAGGCAGTCATCAGTCATCGTGGCTGCTTTAGGGCTAGTCTGTAGATGTAGAGACAGAAAGAAGAATACCCATATTCTCAGAGGTTTTGGAGGCTGTAGCTGCTATTGTAAGAACACTTCAATAATAAATTTACTGTCCATCGTCCCAAGACCTGTCTCATTTAACACAACGGGAACAGTTATGTACTGATGAAGTCAAGAAGTGTCCTTCATAATTTTGTAAGGCAGCAGTGGGAGAAATTCCCAAGAATATGCCATTGGAGACAGATTCTTCAAGAAACTATCATCGCAGAAGCATGTGAAAATTACTTCTCCGAGTTCCAGTGATAAAATCAAGGGCCTGTAACATGGAGAGATGGAAGAAGAACAAGCCTGTAGGTGATTATGTGTGTGGGAATATGGAAGCGACAGGAAGAGGATGAGGATACTCCCAGAAGAGCCTCCAAGAAAGTTAAGATGCTTTAATCTGACAGGAGTTTAGGACTTTTTTGCTGGGAATTCCTTTCAGAAGAAAAGCCATTACTAATTAAGCTGATAAATTTCAAAGTATGCATAATTTTGTAATTTATAATGAGTTTATGATGAGTAGTTTATTGATGCATACGTACAATAATTAAGATAAATGAGGTTCTGTAAGAATTAGTGCTCCGTCTTTAATAATTAAATATATAAAATAAAATGACAGTGAAATGGAGAGTAAAATTACATGATGAGTCTTTGACTCTCGAATTTACAAAAATTTTGAATATAAGTAATTAGGTTATTAAATATGAATATTTCATTTAAAAAAAACTTTACCTTAATAGACAAAACAAAGCTCTTGTTCAAAGATCATGACACCTAACAAAAGTACGATTCTGAAGAGAAGTTTGTTCCTTTTCTGTTTGCAAGTGAGATATTAATAATCTATTATTTTTGCTTGCATTAATAAATGTTTTCTTTTTAATATTTTATAAGTAGAAATTTTGGGATAATTTTGAAATGAAAATCTTGATCTTTTGCAGATATAAGGAGATTAATCATTTTGTGAAGTTATCTGCGGATAATTATTGTTTATCATTGTTATATCAATAATTACTGTTGTGCTAATTAAACTAATTTATAATTATCGACTTGTATATTTCTGAGTTTATAATTAAAAGTTCATAGTTCAAGTCTTTTATTGCTTTTCTTTTGAGAATGAGCACGGTTAGCTTTTTAATTCACATTAAACAAATTTTTGTGAAGTATCTCCTTTTAGCATAAAATATTTTTATTTTATATTTTAGCACTTGCTTTTCACATGAGACAGTCTCATATTTTATATTGATAATTAAATATTTTTTTGTATTTCGTTTAAATTTCAATTAGAGGTGTGTTTGACTTCTGATGAGCGTGCTTCAACTCAACCCTCCCTTCTATATAAGGTAGCACAACCATAGTAGACGTGTGTGTATGCGTATTCCACTAGTTGTTTTTGCAATGTTAGACAGAAAAAGAATAGATGTAGGATATATCTTAGCTTAATCTGTTTATATAAGATGTTATCAGACATAAAACTTTGATTGTCAGAAAGCTTAGCACAAGAGCCATTCACGGAAATTATTAATAGTACATACAGACCAGTGGTTTCCAACTTTTTTTAAGCCATGCTCCACCTAAGCATCTCTAAAATTCTGATGACCCCCCAGTGACGGTGGTTGATTGAGACACACGAGTGTGGGGAGGTGGAAAGTACCTTGTGGACCAATTACACATGGATATACAAACACACAAATATTTTTATGTATGTATGCTGTATATTCACTGTATGACTTAACTCGCACACACAGTCACACTCACACAGTATCACTACAAAAAAATTCACTGTTAATAACACATTTTTGAATTGCCTCCCTTAAAAATCAAATTGCCTACATGTGGTGCTTGCACCCCACTTTGGGAACCACAGATGTAGACAGAAGGTGGTTATACAGGCGAGAATGTTTATTTTTTCTATACATATCTAAACCAGACAAACCAAAGGGTAACAAAAATATGTCCCTACTACGATAGTATAATTTGTTTTCCTTTTTACAATATAAAATCAAAACAACAAAAAAATCTTAATTACTTAGCGAAAGAGAGAGTAGTCTCCATGGCAAAATGGTAGTGTCCGACTCTGAGGCGGCAGGTCGAGGGTTCGCGCCCCGTCATGGACTGAGGTTAGTAAGGGCATACACTCAGGGTAACGATTACATCTGCTAAAACAAGTCCTTCGCAAGAAGGCAACCGTCCTAGCCCTTAGCAGAAAAGGGAGTTCATGACGTAAAACTGAATCCACTTAGCAAAAGACAGACTGTTACAGGGCCTCTGACTCAGAATACGGAAGCGAGCATTGAAAAAGAGAGAGTGAAAATGAAGAGTAAGAGAGAGTGTGAGAGCTTTGTTACTAAAATTGTTCTAAAAATACTTAAAAATATGGGATTCACCAATTCTTTTGGAAAATATATGCAAGATTAGACGCTTCTTTCGTTATTTCTCCTTTTTGCAGTGTTGCTATGTTATTGCCTGTGAAAATTAAAAGAAATAAAATGAGCATTTTCCTGGTGTCATTCTGTTTGGTTAAAAAAACCTGTTCTATTTTGTTGTAGTATAAGGATCAATTTGACTTGAGCGGTTATCCTCAGGAATTTTAGGGAAATCGAAGATGTAGTTTAGATAATTGTCTCCATAGACAAGGCAATTGTTCATTAATCAGACTAGACCCATTTGTTTTGCCAAATAAGAGCATCATATATATGAAGTAAACTCCTTCTCTATAGTTTTCATAAGTAATTGAATCCATGAAGCCTAAATTTTTATAAGTTGTTAACTTGAGGTATTTTGACTGTTGTATTTTTTATATTTTACAAGATAATAGACGAGACTTAGTTTTACTATTTTTGAAGTGTTTTTACATGGAAAGTGTTTACACATGATAACATAAATTTCAGATTTAGTTGTAATATGACTTGTCTGCCGCATACTTTACTGTTTTAAAGGAAATATGAGCTTATCACAAACAACAAAACAACAGGACTGTTGCTGGTGACATTACTATACTTTGTAGCAGAGAATTAAAACAAAAGAATTTGGTTTGGAATATGTAAGAGTAATGAAATATAAGTATGGTGTATTAGTTCTTGCAACAATCTACATATTATTAATGCTTTCAGCAGTATCCCGTATATATTTCCCTGTTTTCTTTTACTATCTCTGTTTAAATTTTATTTGTTTTTGTTTTTTTTTTCATCTTAATTGTGTTTTTTTTCAATTACTGTTTACAAGTACTGTACACTGCTGTTCCTTAATATTGTATAAAATTATGTTCACATCATATTGTGTTGTTCTTTACCTGTTTTCTGCATTCCTGTACCTATCTTATTTCCATTCTCCTGATTTATCTTTATCTTTAGTGTTTTCTTTGTAAGCTTGAATAACGAATCTTCATTGTATTATTCTGTTGAACATTAAATTTTGCCAGTATAAATATAAGCCACACTTAAAATTTTTAAAGGCATGATATTAAACTTTAATTTTTACTTTGTAATTAATGTTCATTTTTTATATTTTATTTGCTATCTCTCTCTTTAAATGAAATGAGATATGGACTTTTTTAGGCAACCAGTTCCCCATCACTAATGTTCCAAGAAATTTGTAGCCTTGTGGACTCTTGCTTTTTGCAATCACCTAATCACTCATGTTATGAAATTCATCAAGTCATATGTAAAACTGTATTAGCGTTTACCACTTGATCAACCACTACCAGCCTCTGTCCCAGTTTTTTTTATGACCTTTGACCAAACCGATTTGCAACTTCTTTTGCCACTTTTCCCTTTACTTACTGGAGGATTGCAAGCATTTGCAGCTACAGTGTGCTTGATATTTCGTTTGTGGGCTTGCATAGGCCTGCGCTCATGCCCAGATGAGATATTGGGAATCACTGTATTTGTGACGTCCATGTGGGCAATTTTTTGGCTCAAGAATCTCCTCCATGATTTCTGAGTGAAGAACAGGATTATAAAGGGAGATCAGCATATAGTGGATATGTATCGTGAAAGGAAGGTAAGAGTAGACACCCTCTCAATAGCTGTGTAAAGCAGGATGGAGGGGCGAAAGGTGCACCAGCACTCTCCTATGGGAGTTGTCCGGGACAATCGTGGGTACAACCTGGGCCTATTTTTCTGTGGAGATGTGGGGGCTGAAAAAAAGGAGCGCTGCATTTCAAGAGAAGTTGAACTCCATATGGGGGACGAAGGAAAGGAGAACTGGAGAATACCAAGAAGGAAGATGTACCCAGTATAACAACCACATTTTGATTCAGGATGAAGCAAGGCCATTGTATTTCCTAGTGTCTTACAGATATTAAAAATTAGCTGCGTGCATAAACCTAATTATAGGTCATAATTTTTATGTTAAAAAACCTCCAAATGCCATCCTTTGAAATACTCTTATATAGAAAGTATGCCCTTTCACGGTTTTACGTGTAATGATTGCTATTCTTGTATTTATAAGCCATTGTTACTGTTATATATGTCAACTTATTTAGTATTATTGATAAATGTCGATAGAGCATTTTTGCTTATCTTTCCTTGTGAATTAATGGCACAGTGGAAAAAGTATTCTATGGTAAGGCTGTGAGGGAATGACATATAATTTGCATCTATTGCCTGCCAAGCTCTATAGAAACAAGCACCACGTGGTGTGGATCTCACATTTCCTATTTCTGAAATTAGATCTAAAACTTATAGGGAAAGGGTTATGTCTGGAGGCACAAATGGACACTGTGTTAACCAGTGCTACAATGTGGAACTAGGCCTAGGCACTTGCATGGTAACAAGCAGTGAGTGCCCTAGTCACACCCCACATCATATAATCTGAGGCATTTTGCTAACTGAAGGGCAAGTCAATTTCTAATATAATTGGTTTAGGCATATACAGAAGGACCTCCCACCTCCGCCTCCTTTTTATATCAAACAGCTTGGTCAAGGTGGGGGAGGAATAAATAAAATTGTTAGTTTTAGTTCAGTCATAGAGAGTAATTCCTAGTCAAGGTTATATAGAGGTTGGCCAAGTTCTCCAGTCATTTCTAGGCAGTCATCAGTCAGTCATCACTGCTGTTTTAGGCCTAGTCTGTAGGATATGTAGAGACAAACACAATAATTCCCATATTCTCGGAGGCTTTTGGAGGCTGCAGCTACTTTTGAAACAATAATTCAATAACAAATGTACAGTCCATTGTCCTAAGACCCCTATCTTATTTAACACAATCTCCAAAGGGAATATTCATGTACGGATGAAGTTAAAAAAGTGTCCATCAATTTAGCTGAAGCTAAAAATGTGCACCATCTAACTCTGGTTTATAATATCAAAGAAAATTTGCACACTACCAACTCAATTGAATATGTTATGGTGGCTACAACTAATAATGAAAATTCTTGAAGCTGAGGAACTTTATTCTATTCCAACAATTCTACACTCTGTTCTCAATTAGTTTGCAGTAAAGAAAAAATATATATTTTTATGTGAGACACAGTGCAAGATTACTGATTCCTCTCTTATTCAGTTTATATAAAAGAGTATAGTTATAAAATTGCTGGAAGACATTTAATCACAGTATATATATATATATATATATATATATATATATATATATATATATATATATATATATATATATATATATATATATATATATATATATATATATATATATATATATATATATATATATATATATATATATATATATATATATATATACAGTAATCCCTCGCTATATCGCAATTCACCTTCTGCAAAGTCAGTGCATTGCGGGTTTTTATGGCAAGCATATGTATTTTATATCGCAGATTTTCTGGGTATATCACGGGACTCCATGATATGTGGAAATAGTAAAATTTCCAGTATTTTCATTATTTTGTTGATAAAAAAAAAAGTATTTCCTAGCCTATGATAATAAAACAGTAAAAAC